>PVIW01003095.1:0-183031 GCA_004026585.1 Noctilio leporinus | reverse complement strand
TACCCTTTGCAACAACATGGATGGAACTGGAGAGTATTATGCTTAGTGAAATAAGCCAGTCAGTGAAGGACAAATATCATATGATCTCACCCATTACGGGACAATAATGAGCAAAACTAACAACAAGCAAAACAGAACCAAGTATATGAATACAAGGAATAGGCCTTCAGTGGTCAGGGGGAACGGGGTTGGGGGGAGGCGGGAGGCAGAGGCAAAGAAGGGGAGCAGTTTAGACAAGAACCTAGTATAAAGGAACCATGGACATGGACAACAGGTGGGATTGACTTTGGGGGGAATGGGTGGGTGGGGAGGGGGACAGAGGGGAGCAAAAAGGGGATGGATGTAATACAACAACAATAAAATAAAATAAAAGATATATGTGATTTTATTTAAGCCTCACTTGAATAATCCAGGATTATCCCCCCATCTCAAGGTTCATAACTTAACCACATCTGCAAAGTCCATTTTGCTATGTAAGGTTCCTGGAATTAGGACATGAATATCTTTTGAGGGTCTGCTGTTCATCCTACCACTCATGGTATCATGAGGTCAAGCCAATTACTCTCTACTAGGACCCTGCAGTATGCCAGGATCTGTTGTTTTCAAATGATGAGTTGTTCTTTGTCACAGATGGCAGGATCTTGCTCCAGAACTCTAAGGCTGAAACTCTTCATTGTAGAATTTTCCAGAGATGCCAAACAGCATCCTTATGCCCCACAGACCTTCTAGGTCATATGCTGGAGTGTTGAGGTAACTTGCGCTGAAGACTGAGTCTGCTGCAGAACCTTCTCTTTCCCTGTGCCCTGAGCAAAACTGGCAACCTCCCAAGCCATCAGGTAAGTGGACCAGAGCTACATTTGTAGCCTGGCATATGCCTTTTCCAAAATCCATCAAGTACTGCGGCTGTTTCTTAACAATAGGAGTATGAGTGCAAAAACTTGTTCTTTACCTTAGATGGTGTATTCTGCATACCCTAGACTTTGAGCCACTAAAAACTTCTCTGTCATGGCAAGCCCTGAATCTTCATGGAGTTCACCTCCCACCCTATGGAACACGTGTCTTATTGAGGCATCTAAGGTACTTTCCTTTTCCTGCTCACTAGAGCCACTAGCATGAAGCCATCATTCTTGTGGACCAGTGTTGATGTTCTCTGGAATGAGCAGATGATTAAGGGGACTATACACTACTCTGTGACAGAGCAAGACAGTTGATGTAGACTTGGACTTAATACCTTCAGTGTATAAGACATCTCTTTCCAGAGCAGAGACTGTTTCTTTCCCAATCCAGAATGATAGATGACAACAATATCTAGCAACAGATGGGGTGAAAAGGTCAGATATTTGAGGGGGACAAGTGTCACATTATCAAGAAACTGTTCCACTTAGGGCTTTTGTAGCATCTCCAAACAAGGAGAGCCTGCTACCTTCTGGCAAGAGGAAAGGGGCTATTTCTACTGGAACAGAAAATTTAGGAAAATTTGAGACCAAGAATCTAAGATTTCTCTGCCAAAATATGTCCCTATCACAGTCTTTTTCTACTAGGACTCTGACATTGGCTGTGCATTCAGTTTCTTTTGCAGCTCTACCAGCATTGCCATACAAGGGCTCTCAATAAGTAAAATGCAGAGCTTAGTTAAAATTTTTTCTTTATTATGTTCTTATAAAAATATTACATGCTCATTGTAGAAAATATGTAAAGTACAGAAGAGTATAAGGCCATAGATAAATTATCACCTGTAACTCTACTCAGAAGCACATGGAATATTTCCTTCCAATCTTTTTTTTTTCTATTTTAACCTAGTTGAGCTCACACGATATATGTAATTTCACGTGTTTACTTACTCGCTTAACATGAGAAAAATTCCTATACTATTAAAATTGCTCCTAATTCTGAATTTTAGGAGCTGAATTTGCATAGCAAATGGATAGAGCAAAGTTTACTTAATGTTGTATTATTGGGTATTAAGTTGTTTGTAAATTTTTGCTGAAACGGCAAGAGTGCAGCTTTTGGAGGCAGATGTATGGATACTTGAGTTCCAGTGTTGGTTCTACTTACTAGCTGCATGTCCCTGGGTAAATTACTTAACTTCAGATTTATCATCTGGAAGTGGGGATGACAGTTCTTATTTCATAGGGTTTTTATGAGAATTAAATTATATACATGTAAACACCAAAAATAGCTCTTGGCACATAGCAGATGTTCAATAAGTAATACTGTGATGAGACATCTTTCTGCAGAAATCTTGGTGTACATTTTGGATTACTTCCTTGAATTTTGACTTTTTTACTTCCAAGGTATAGCATAGAATATAGACTTGGGGATCAGGTAACAGGTGAAAGGCAACCATACATTGATATTTCTCTTCCTCCTGCCTCTCTCCCTTCCCCTCTCTCTAAAAATAATAACTAAATTCTTAAAAAAAAAGAACTTATGGATATTAACAAAATAGCTTTACTATTGTACCTTAACGTTAGCTTATATGCCATTTGCATTTAAGTATTCCCATAAAAAATAACTATTAACTATATATGAAGATGTTGACTTAATATCTCCCTTTCTTTTTTAAGATTTTATTTATTATTTCTAGAGAGACGGGAAGGGAGAGAGGCAGAGAGGGAGGGAGACATCAATGTATGGCTACTTTTCACCTTCCTCCTGCTACGGACCTGGCTAGAGACCTGGCTTGCAACCTCCTAGCCATGTGCCCTGGCTGGGATCGAACCAGCAAACCCTGGGTTTGAAGGCTGGCACCTTATCCACTGTGCCACAGCCAGGGATCCCTTTTGTTTAAAAAAGAAAGAAAGAAAGAAAGAAAGAAAGAAAATAGGCATTAGACTTTTGGTCAAGATGGAGGCATAGGTAGACATGCTTTGCTTTCTTGTGCAACCATGGAGAGAATAACACAAATAACACCCAGAACTCAGAAAATTGAACTGCATGGAAGTCTGACAATCAAGGATTTAAAGAAGCCACATTTATCCATATGGGTAGGATGGGCAGAGATGCAGAGATGTGTGGAGAGGCGAGGAGATGCAGTTTGGTGCGGAGAAGCAGCGGTGCCTGGGGAGGTCCCGCATTCATGTGTGGTAGATAAAAATCAGGAGGGGTACCTTGGGAGCAAGTGATCCCAGCCCCAGGCCAGACTGCACAGCTTAGGATTCCAGCACCAGGATATGTATCTCTGTAACTTCTGGCTGTAAAAATCAGTAGGGGCTGGGGCAGCAAAAGAAACTGATGGATTTTCAGGAGACTCTGCTTAAAGGGCCCACATGATCTTAGAACATATACAAACCCACCCACTCGGATTTAGCACCAGATCAACAGTTGTAAGGGCACCAGTCACATATGGGGAGTGGGTGAAATGACTAGAAATGGGGCAAGTGCCAGGCAAACCTCCAGAACCCAGTCAGTTGACATTATCCCCTTTCTGAACCCTCCCCTCACACCGAGTCACAAAGTAGTAAAGCAGGTTGCCTTACTCTGGTGATTACCTGAAGCTTTGCTCCACACAACTTACAGGTGCCTTTTCTACAATAGGCCACACAACTAAGACTGGGAGTCAAAACAGCTCTACTTAATACACAGAAACAAACACAGGGAGGCTGCCAAATTGAGGAGACAAAGAAATGTGGCCCAAATGAAAAAACACAGCAAAACTCCAGAAAAATAACTAAATGAAACAGAGATAACCAACCTATCAGATGCAGAGTTCAAAACACTGGTGATCAGGATGCTCAAAGAACTCATTGAATACAGCAACAGCATAAAGAAAGAGATGAAAGTTACGCTAAATAAAATAAATTTTACAGGAAACCAACAGTGAAGGGGAGGAAGCTAGGATTAAAATCAACAATTTGGAATAAAAGGAAGAAATAAGCATTCAACCAGAACAGCAAGAAGAACCAAGAATTCATAAAACCAGGACAGTTTAAGAAGCCTCTGGGACATCTCCAAATGTACCAACATCTGAATCATAGGGGTGGCAGAAGGAGAAGAAAATGAGCAAGAAATTGAAAACTTATTTGAAAAAAATAATGAAAAAAAGCTTCCTTAATTTGATGAAGGAAATAGACATTCAATTCAAGGAAGCACATGGAGTCCCAGACAAGTTAGAACCAAAGAGGACCACATCAAGATACAACGTAATTAAAATGTCAAAGGTTAAAGATAAAGAGAATCTTAAAAGCAGCAAGAGGAAAGCAGAGAGTTACCTACAAAGGAGTTCCCATATGACCATCAGCTGATTTCTCAAAAGCAATTTTGTGGGCAAGAAGGGACTGGCAAGAAGTAATTAGAGTGATGAAAAGCAAGGACCTTCAACCAAGATTACTCTATCCAGCAAAGCTACCATTTAGAATGGAAGAGCTGATAAAGTGCTTCCCAGGCAAGATAAACCTAAGGGAGTTCATCATCATCAAACCATTATTACATGAAATGTTAAAAAGGATATTTAAGAAAAATAAGAATATAAAAACTATGAACATTAAAATGGCAACAAACTCACTGCTATCAACAAATGAATCTTAAAACAAAACAAAACAAAATAAAACAAACAAAAAAACTAAGCAAGCAACCAGAACAGGAACAGAATCAGAGGTCATTTGGAGGGTTACCAGCTGGGAGGGGGAAAGGGGAGAATAGGGGTAAAGGTACAGGGATTGTGAAGCAAAATTGGTAGGTACAAAATAGACAGGGGTTATGTTAAGAGTAGTAGAGGAAATGGAGAAGCCAAAGAACTTACATACATGAACCATGGACACGCACAAAGTGGGGATTGCTGGAGGGAAGGTGGTACTGGGTGGAGGGGGCAAAGGGGAAACATTGGGACAACTGTAATAGCATAATCAATAAAATGTATTGAAAAAAGAAAATAGGCATTAAAACAATCCTCTGAGCAAGAGGTATAGTTTTGTTTGGGTTTTATCTTTCTGAAAGCAGAGCTGGGCCTTCTTGCTCCTGGGTTCTCCACTCTGAAGGGTTTGGGGCAGTTGAATGACCACAAAATAGCTATGGGTCATCAGGCAAAAAGGTAGGTCAGACTTCAGGCCTGTGCTCTGCCTAATGATGGAAATGCAAACAAGCCCAGTCCTATAATAGAACAGAGAGCCATTGTGGGGAAACCACGAATTGCTGACTTGCTCCTGCAAACAATCGATATTCAGGAGCTGAGTCCTGGAGTTCTAAAACTGTACCCTGCATAAAAAGCGGAGTTGGAGGAGGACACTGTTAGAAAAGAACTCAGCAACAGAGGCCCTGGCGGTGCTTCCTAGAATGCCACCAAGAAGGCCCTATGTCCCCTTCACTGCTCCCTTTGATGATTCCAGGCTGCCAAAGCTGGAGTGGGTCAGGAAATTATACCACCCTAAGAGACTACAGGTAAAGAGGGCAGTTCCAAGAAGTAAGTGCTCCCTTTCAGTGGGACAGTGCAGTGCAGTAGTTACTAGTAACTGCTGGGCTCAAATCCTGCCTCAGTCACGTATCAGCTCTCTGTGACTTTGGGCAAGGCACTTCACTTCTCTCAGCCTCTCCTCATCTACAGAATGGAGGTAATAACATTTATTTCAGAAGGTCATTGTGAAAATTAAATTGAATGATTATGTTCATAAATAATAGCACAGCACCTGGCTCTTTATAAAGGCTTAGTGTATTACTATTATTGTTGTTAATAATAGTAAGAGCTGGTGGAAGAAACTAAAGAAATCTTCTGGGAGGAGGGGCCATTTGAGCTATACCTTACAAACTGGGAAGATTTGGCACATTGGATTGAATAATGAGAAATGAATGAAGTGCGTGTGTAAAGCTGTTTTGGTTTTCTAGGCCTAACCAGGAGACATGCAGAAGATGGTTGGGGTACAGACAGAGTACAGTTCTGCTGTGGAATACACCCTGTAATCCTGGCTTGAATGGAACCTACAGTGTCATTGGTATCTGGGGTCCAACTTGGAACATGGGGATGGTCACAGTTGCAGGAGCCTCTGCAATGGAAATGTTTTCCCTTGTTGAAAATCCCTTGTTAGATTCCTTGGTCTAAAAAGCTTGCTAATGCTACCTCTCCACCAGCCCCTTTGTTGCTGCACCTTTTCTCATGAGCCTTTGGTTTCTTATGCCCCTTCCTGTGAAGTTCAAGGACACTGAAAACTTCCACATGGATCCAGGCTGCCCAAGACATCAAAGGCAGAGTGGAGGTATTCCCCTATCGGATGAACATAAACCCTGATTGTAAGTTTGGGGACAGGTGAGGATGCATTTGAGTTTTCCAGTTATCCACTATTTAATACATGGGACAGTGCAGGTAACAGGCTATAACTACCGAATGCCAGATTTTCCAGGAGAGTTTGAATTCTTTAGGCAACACTTCAGTGAGGCATGTCAAAGGGCTTCTCCAACTCCTATTGAAAATGCCTCACTTGCAGGGCCTATGCTCTAGAGGGAGCAGGAAGCATATTTGTTCCAGAGAAGTTTGGAAGCAGAGTCTCAATGTACAACTGGGGAAATGGGTCCAGTGAGGGGCCAGAGAATAGACAGAGGGACTGACAGAGCTGTACAGTTTTTCTGGATCCAGGCTAGGAAGCTGGGGTTCAAAATAAAGTGTTTGTCCCTGGCAGGGAAACTGAGCTGACCTAGGGATAAGGGGAAAGCTGGAGCATAAGACCTTCTAGGCTCACTGGGTCCCAGGCACAGGGCAGCAAGCTAGTTTTAGAAAGGGGCTCTTGACATATAACTTGGCTTGAGGTAATAGAACAGTCCCCCTGCTCTTAAAAGAGTTTGCCTTGCATGGATAAAATGAAAGTATTTGTTTTGATGAGGTTTTGCTACAAGTGAAAATATACAGTGGCTTCAATAAGCTTGACATTTATTTTCTCTGTCTCATAGAAATGTAGAGGGAGTCAGCCCAGGTTTGGTACAGTACTTCATGATGTCAGTGACCCAGGTTCCCTTCCTGTTGTGGCTTCACCATCCTTAGCATGTGGCCTTCATATCTGTCCATGATGGCTGTTCCTGCCACATGTCTGCTACTCCAGCCACTAGAAAGCAGCATGGAACAAAGAAGGGCATACTCTTTCACTTTAGGGATGTGTACCAGAAGTCATCCATAACACTTCTTACATCTTGTTGGTCAGGTTTTAGTAACATGGCCATACCTAACTGCAAGGGAGACTGGAAAATAATGGCCTTTCTTCTGGGTGGCCAAATGTCTGACTAAAATTCATGAGTTTTGTTATAGAAAGAAGTAGGGAAAAATGCATACTAAGGGACAACCAACAGCCTGAGCTATCATTCATTTTCCAGAGGGACTGGATATTCTGAGACCAGAGGGTAAGATCATGTCCTCGTGAAAGGACAAGTCTGTCTGTTCAGGGGTGATGATTCTTTGTGACAATTGTGAGAGAAGAGTTAAGTACAAGAGAGAAAGCCAATGTGAAAGATAAGCTTGAGACAGCAATGGAAAGACCCAGCTGTCTCTTTGGGTCTTTTTCTGGGTGATGGGACTGGAAGTAGTCTACAGAGGCTGATGAGGACCTTTCAGGGGGGTTGGAAAATGACCTCCTGTGGGATGTTCCCTAAGAAGCGGAGTAGAACTGACCTTCTGAAGATAATCTAGCTCATGTTCTCAATGTTTATTTGTATCTGCCATCCCCTGAGCCCTAGCAAAAGTATTGTAAACTTCTTGAGTCTGGTCACAGCTGTGTCACATGGAATTATAAGAAGAGGGGGTAGCTGTTCACATTTGAGTGCAGGTTCCATTAAGGCAGGCCCATTTTCTGTTATGTAGTTGCTGCATGGTGATGAAAGGCACATAACTCATAACTGTATGGGCTTCTTCCACTTCATTCAACTTCCCTGCTTCTCTCTCTTCATACTGCCTGGTGGCCTTTCTTTGTGGCAATGCCTTAGAGGCAGGGTGTGTCTCTAATTTTGCATTGTATCCCCAGTGCAAGATAAACAGGAAATTCTTTGTGATTGAATTAATACACAAAACCCTTCATAGTCTGGTTCCAGGGTACATTTTAGCCTCTTGCTAAATGAGCCTGTACTCTAGCTCATCTCTAGCCTTGATTATCTATTGGGTTGACAAAAAAGTTTTGTTTTTTTCCTAAGATGGCTCTGATAGCAGGTAGTTGACTTAAACTTCATTTGAAACAATTTTGTTAGATTGTACGTGACATTTGTTATATCAGCGTGCATTTTAAAAACATCAAAATTGGTGAATTTTGTAGCCATTTTAATATTGAGGATGGAAGCAAATCCACAACATTTTCAGCATATTATGTTTTATTATTTCAAGAAAGGAAAAAATGCAAAAAGAAAAGATTTGTGCAGTGTGTGGAGAAGATGCTGTGACTGATCGAAGGTGTCTAAAGTGGTTTGTGAAATTTAATGCTGAGATTTCTTGCTGGACAATTCTCTGTAGTTGGGGAGGTCAGTTAAGTTGATAGCAATCAAATTGAGACAAATAAGCAACATTCTACAATACGGAAGACAGTTGACATATTCAAAATATCCAAATCAATGAAGATATTGGGGAAAATGAAGAATGTGTCTTATTTTACAGAAAAAAACATGCAGACATTTTGGCTAACCCAATACCTAGAATAATAGCAATATTGATAATTATCATTGATTTATAACAGGTGTCAGGCATTAGTCTAAGTGTTTTATATGCAGGCACTGGTCTATGTGTTTTACCTTGTAAAACCCTGACAGGCACCAGGCATTGGTTTAGGTATTTTACCTTATGTAACCTTGTCACATGAGTATAATTATTATCCCCATTCGCCTGATGAGGAAACTAGGTTGAAGGTCACATCTCCAGCAAGTGGTGGAGCCAATATTTGAAGCCAGGCTGTCTGCCCAGATCCTCCACCATTCCTAGCCACCCCCAGTGCATCTGTTCCAGAGGCTCTAGCAAACTCTACTTGCTCTTTCAAGTCCAGCCTGGATATTGCATCCCTGAGCAAATCTGCCTTTCCAACCAGGGAAGGTGGCTGGCTGCCTCTCATCTTTGCTCCCATCATCAGTTGCTCGCAACCCTGGACAGAGGGCTCTCCTGAAACAGGAGCCATGTCTCATGCTTTGGGATTCCCAGTTCTTAGCACAGTGCCTGTATGCAAAAAGTCCTTCATTCATGTTTGTTGAGTAACTGACTACACTGCTTAACACAATGGAAACACATTCGAGTGGCAGAAGGACCTGTCAACATCACAAACTGAGTGAAAGCAGAGCCAAGGCTAGACCCCCGGATTCCTGTCAGTTCTGCTATCTCATACACCAACTGCCCTGTTTGTGCATTAATTATTTGGAAAAGCCTTTATGCATCTTCAAGCCCTCCTTAATTGTCTTACGTCTCACCCCAAAGAGGAACTTGAGAGGGAGAGGAATTTTAGGCAAGTCTTATGTGGGGGGTCATGAAGGAATGGAAAAATCATAGTCCTGGCTCTTGTGGTTCAGTGGATTGAGTGCTGGCCTGCAAACCAAAAGGTTGCTGGTTCAATTCCTAGTCAAGGCACATGCCTGGGTTGCACAAGCCAGTTCCCCAGTTGGGGGTGTGTGAGAGGCAACCACAACCTATTGATGTATCTCTCCCACATTGATGTTGCTGTCCTCTTTCTCCCTCCCTTCCCCTATCTCTAAAAAGAAATAAATAAAAATCTTTAAAAAAAAATAAACAATTCTGGGTTGTGTTTTGCTAACCCAGTCCTCAAAAGTAGCAGAACAAAACACCAAACTCAATTAGGTCCTCTGCCAGCAGGGCACTGAGTCAAGTTGGACTGAATTCACCATAGATCCTCCTTCTTTTTTCTTAAACTAGTGGGGCCTTTCAAGAGGAAATGTTTTTTTGATTTGCCTGGATTTTCTTAAAGGCAAAGGGAAAAACGGTGAAAACTACAAGCCGCTAGAACAAGCTCGAGGCACATCTTTTCTTGCCCCATCTCACTGCCAAACAAGTCCACTGTGTCCCAGCATGTGACGTACTCTTCACCCTTTGCTAGAAAAGGGTGAAGAAAGAGCTGATCACTACTAATGACAGTGGGAAAAAATCAGAGAAATTAATAAGGAAACATTAATATTCTTAAACATTCTTTTATTGACTCTCAACTCTAGGCTTCTGAAAAACTGGTTATATAGTACCTATCATGTAGAAGTGAGGACTGAATGAGATAAAGCAAATACAGTGCCAAGCATCACATCGGTTACATAATGAGTGTTTAATTGATCTTTGCTAGTTTTATTATTTGTACATAATGTCCTTTTTCTTTTAAATTTTGTAAAAAAAAAAAAGATTTTATTTATTATTTTTAGAGGGGGAGAAAGGCAGAGAGGGAGAGAGACACCAATGCATGGCTGCCCCTCACCCACCTCCAGCCAAGGTTCTGGCTGGAGACCTGGCTTGCAACCTGGCCACATGCCCTGGCTGGGGAACTGAGCCAGCTACTCTTGGGTTTACAGGCCGGTGCCCCATCCACTGTGCCACCAGCCAGGGCATGTACATGATGTCCTTTAAACCTAGAATCCCCCTCCCTCCTTGCCTTGTCTGCCTAGGAAGCTTCTACTTATCCTTCAATACCAATCACAAGGGTGTCCTTGGTGAGGATATCTTTGTCCCTTTACTCTCCACATGTCCTGGTTCTCTCAGCTCTTTCTCATCTCTCTTACCTTTGCCCTTCTATCAGAGCAGTGATCTTACTGTGTAGAAATTGTGTGTTTACTTGCTTGTCTTTTCCAGTGGGTAATGCCGGCCAACAGGACGGGCTCAGGTCTGTGTCCCCAGGCCTAACAGTTGCTCCACAAGAGGCTTAGGAAATGGTATCTGTTTCCTTATATTAGAAACACTGGGAGGTTGGGAAAGGGGCGGGGCTTAGAAGACTCGGGGCTGCATAACTCCAAGGAGCAGCAGTCAGGTTGTATTCTGTTATTTTGCTAGAAGAGTCCCCCGGAGTTGTGCAACTTGGTGGCTCTGGGCTTCTGCACCAGACAGACTTGGTCTCAAATCTTAATTCTGATACTTTCCTTCATTTCCTTAGGCCAATTATTCTACATGTGTCTCAGTGTCTTTATTTGAAAGTGAAGTGTTAAGATAGTGACTTCTCAGATTGTGAAGATTAAATGAGAGTATATAGGCAACACTCCTGATGGGCCTGGCCAATGGTAATTGTTCCTTAGCACTAGAGTCACACCACATATATATATATATACATATATATATATATCCCTCACATGAGGATATGTTTTATTGATTTTAGAGGGAGAGAAAGTGTGGGAGAGTGGGGAGACAGAAACATCAATGTGAGGGACAAACGTCAAATTTTTGCCTCCTGTACGTGCCCCAACTGAGGATTGAACCCACAATTTAAGTGTGTGTCCTGACCAGGAATCAACCTTGGAATCTTTTTGTGAATGGGATGATGACCTAACTAACTGAGCCACCCAACTAGGGGATAAAGGGGTGTGAGAGGTATGGAGAACAAGAAGCAGAGAGAGCAGAGAGGAGGGAGCCAGGCACATGCATTTTTTCACTTAATTCTCGAATCACCATCTGAAGTAGGTGATGCAGGTATTTTTATCCCCACTTCATAGATGAAGTCATTGAAAAAGGCAGTGATGCTTGCCAAGGTCATATGGCAGAGCCAGAATGTAGACCTGCTCTGATTGACTTAAAGCCAGTTCTCTTTCCTCTTCACTTCAGTGAACATTGAGTTTTCCTTCATGCATAGTATTCTCAGATCCTATGCCAAACAATAGCCAATGAATCTCACATTCTGACAGCTTTCTCTCTTAGCAGCCCAGTAAGGGCTCTCTGCTCAGGAATGATGATGGGCCAGGGTGTTGTGTGGCGGAGCGCTCATCTTATCTAACCTGCCTCTTCTTCTAAGGACATGGGTGAGAGGCACCATATTTCAGAAGAATGAGCCTTATCCTTACAAAGGCTTTCTGATTTCACTTGGGAGTGTCAGTAGTGTGACATGATCTGAGTGACACCAATTTGACTGGTCGTTTTAGCCCCAGCAACATTTAATAAGATCAGTATTTCACACTGGAAAATACAAAAATCCCAGGACCATGTCATCACCGAGTATTATGTTCATAGGATGAAAGGCTAGGAGAAGACACATGCGCCAGTCCTGTGCCTGGAGCTCCCATGACAGCCCCATCAAAGGATTTTCCTGTTCTCAGCTGGCACATCTCCAGGACCAGGAAGCTCATTCTTCTCTCCAGCTCTGGCTAGAAGAGAATTGAAGTAGGTAGAGTTGAGTTCTGCCTTTCTATTTTGCCAATGAAGCCTTCAGGCTCAGCGATTTGCCTGAGGTCACCTGGACATCACTGGAAAAGGTTGGATCAGGGGCCTGGCACTTGGAAACCTGCTGCTGTCCGTAGCTTCAGAGTGGAGTGGAAATGCTCCTGAAGAAGGATTCAGAGGAGGTTCTTGCCTCAACCTGGCCACTTGAATTAAATGACATTTCATTCAATTTTATAAATATTGGCCAGAGGCCTACTACTGTATGTGCCAGGCATTGTGCTTATTATATACAGTGTGGTCACAAGCAAATAATTTCTCTTCTCCGAACCTGTGTCCTCCTCCATTAAAAAAAAAGAACCCCTTCTGTGTGGCTTGTTGTGTGGATTAAATGGGGGAAAAGGAAGCAAAGTGCTTTGTAAACTGTGAAGTGGTATGTGCATTGAGAAGTCATTGCTAAAGCTGGCTATCCCACCTTTGCTGTCCATTCCACCTGGAGCAGATTTCCACCTTAGCACTGCCCACCATTTGGAATATTTTTACCCTTCTGTTTCTCCCACTACACTCCCAAAATGAGGAATGTGTAAGGTTCATCTTTGATTACTCAGGGACCAACCCTGGGATTGGCATATGGCAGGTGCTTATATGTTATTCATATAATAGAGTATATGAATAAACAGAACATGTGATGAAACTTGATTCTGAGACCCATGAAGAGGTCAACCAGAGGAGGGAGGGTCTTAGTGAGACAGTGGTGGCGGGTGAGAAGGGTGTCCGCTCTGGATGGACAGGGTTTGGGTTACTAGAGAGGAGAGGGTGGGATACTCCAAGCATTGTGAATGGGCTGGGCAAAGGTTAGGAGATGAAAATCCATCTAGATTATGTAGGGGATACTGAGGGAGTAGGTAAGCAAGACAGCAATGAAAGATAACTGAAAATATTAAGTAGCACTTACTATAGGCACTGTTCAAAAAGCTATAGATGAATCAGCTGATCAAACCCTTGCAACAACCATGCAAGGTGGGTACTGTTTTCTCCACTTACAAGACAAGGAAACAGATTAAATAACCTGCCCAAGGTCACATAGCCATGAAGTGGCAAAGCTGGGATTTGATTTCAGGCAGTCTGACTCCAGAATCTGTGCTCTCAAAGTAGGATGAAGCCTGTTTTTAAGAACTTTAGACTTTTTCTTGTACTGTAGGAACACTTTTGAGCAAAACTTTTGAGTGGGAAGAAATCTGAAAAGAGAAAGCATCATGGGGGTTGCAAATGTCTTCATAGGTCCCTCAGACATAATAAGCACCAATTGTGTGGTAGGCACTGGCAGTACAAAGAGCAAGACCGAGCCCTTGCCCTTGCAAGCATGCACTTAGAGGGGAGGCAGAAGGCGGCTGGGGTTGGCTCACTCTGGCCTCTGAAGCCCATTGTGTGCCTCTCTTCCCAGATGAGCAGTGACATCACATTGGTAGTTTGAAATTGACTATGGTGAAAGTATTTATACCATGGAAATAGGCCAATGCTATAAATCAGGGATTTCCTCCCAAAGAGCTGGTTGTTAAATATTGAATTGGCCAAAAACTTTTTTTTTTTCCCTCTGTACAATGGCTCTAGTAGCACTTAGTTGTCTTTAACTTAATTTAAAACAGTTTTCTTAGATTGCATGATGACAATTGTCATATCAGTGTGCATTTAAAAAACCCATCAAAATTGCAGAATTTTGTGTAGCCATTTTAATATTGATGATAGAAGACAATGAACCATTTTTCTGGCAGATTATGCTTTATTATTTTAAGAAAGGTAAAAATGCAACGGAAGTACAAAAAAAAAAAAAAATCATTGTGCAGTGTATGGAGAAGGTGCTGTGGCTGAACGTGTCAAAAGTGGTTTTGTGCTGGAGATTTCCCATAGATGATGCTTTGCCGTTGGGTGGACCAGCTGAAGTTGATAGTGATCAAATCGAGACATTGAGAACGATCAATGTTATACCATGTGGGAGATAGCTGACATACTCAAAATATCCAAATCAATGAAGTTATTGGTGCAAATGAAAAATGTGTCCATACAGACATTTTTTTTGTCAACCCAACACTCACCAGCACCACAGTGCTTATGAACAACTGCATTATGATAAATGACCTCACCAGGTACCAGGTAGCACAAAGGGGCTTGGGACTAACTCTACTTGGTGAGCTAAGGAGGCAAGGCTCACACACTGTGGAAGGATGAGCAGGTGTTTACTGTGAAGACAAAGTGGTAAAGGGCAGCCTGCCAGAGGTGTAGAATGGCATGGCTTATTCTATGGTTCTGTGAAAGGAAACTGGATGTGAAGGAGCTTGGAAACCTTTAAGGTGACAGATTAAAGGGTGCTTATTTAGCGAATCCAATACTGGGTTTATAAAGTGAACTAATTGGGGTTGGGGAGGAAGTACCTGTGTCACAACACATTAGCTTTTATCGTTGGCTGGCAGGATCCTTAGAGGATTTCAAATGTGACTCAATCAGGCCTTTACCCAACACCTCAGTAAAAAGGGAGAGCCCTGGCATAAGAATAGAACACTCTAGGGTTGCCAGCAAACTGGGAAATGTTGACAAAGGCTTTGCCTTGCCCTTACTTTGGGGCAGGACGGTCAGGGAAGTTGGTAGGAACTAGGACCAGGAGACAGGGCCCTGAGGGTCAGATACACCTGGTTAGGCATGCACTCCCTGCTCCCCTGCTCAGAAGTCAGAGCCAGACAGTAGTGCCTCAAAGCTTGATTTGCTGACCTTTGTGTCTCATGGGGTCCTGGTTGCTATGGATTGCTCAGTGATCCACTGGCTTCCACAGGCCAATTTTTCTCCTCAGGGCCTCCTTGGTCCTTGTGCCCCAGATTGGGGTGAGCATGTTACCAGACTGTCTCCACAGTTCTGCTTGGTGCCACAGTCCTGAGGGCTCTGAAGGAGACTGAGGTCACCAGCCTGTCTGGGCAGAGCTGCTAGAGCTAGGACCCCATGGGACTGGGTGTGGGTCTGTTAGCAGGGTTGTTCATGCTGCAGACGGTGTTGGGGACTCATTTCTATGCCAGCTGTCCCCATCAGCTCTCTGGGACACAGGCAGACACAGGCAGTCAGCGCGAAGAGACTGCAGCTCAGGGAAGGGATGGACTGGTACTCTGGCCGAGTGAGTCAAGAAATTGGTCTAAGGCAGGTTTCAGCCAAGCCCCCACTAGCAGCAGCCTGCCTTAGGAGTAATTTCTAAGAGAAAGCTGAAAGTTTGGGGTGAACAAAGGGGCAGCTACACAAGTGCTATGCTTTAGGCCACAGACATTTACAAACCAAAGTGACCACATCCTGACACTCAATGTTAAGCATTGAGGTGTGGACAAGGGTGGGGACAATGGCTACCTCTGCATAAGGAGCTCTGGCTCAAAGGCAGAACAGAGGGTCACAGGGCTTTCCCTTCATAAAAGCACAAAGGGCCTCAGGTAGTCCTGAAGGTAAGAGGTTGACAGGGAGCAGTACCTGTGGTAGCCACTGCTGGCCTTGGTGACAACCCCCACAGAGTGGTCACACCAAGTCGTGGTAGGGTCCTCTTGAGCACCCATTCTGACTGCCTTTTTACAAACCTGGGACCACACCTAGGACTGGAATGGAGTTCACAAACACCTGTGCCTCAAATTGGCCTTCACTGGGGACAATGTTCTCGGCTGTGCACAAGGCTCAATAAACTGAATCTGGTTGAGCTCACCGATCACCATCCAGCCTTGCTCGGGGTAGTGGGAAGCTAACAAACAGCACATCCCTGCCTCCCAGCCTGCACTCACTCCAACTCACCTGTCCTCTGGGATGGTTCTGTCTGCCTTGCTCAGCGTTCTTGTTCTCAGCTTTGCTAAGCAGCTGGCTGCTCACCTAAGTGACAGGTGTGCAGTGAATGTGCTGTGGCTCTGTGTGAACGCTCCCCTTTCCTCTGTCACCCACCCTACTGGCTTCTGGGCCCCTGCCCATGCTATTTCCTGTGCCCACTGTGACCTCTTGGCCTTATTCTGTCACAGTACAATCTACCCTCAAAGGCCTAGCTGCACCATCCATTAGGCCTTCTGAGAATTAAGCTTTCCCCAAGCTCTTGCAGCACACTGTGTGAATCACTAGGCTTTTTGTTTGTGGCTGTTTCCATCTTCATGAGGGGCTCACACACTACACACTCCATAAGGGCTTATTAAAGTGCTATCCCCTGTCTAGGAGTCGTCATATTACCTCCTGAAAGAGCAAACATATATATAGAGCTCCTGTGTGCCAGGCCCTGCTAGGAATTTTCACAGGCACTCGTTTAAGTTGTGTAAACCTGGGAGGTAGGGTTATCTGATGAGGAAACATCAGAAAGGACTAGTGGTTTGTCCAAGGTTACACAGCAATGATGAAGGTAGAATTCAAACCCAGGTTAGTCTGAGGAGAGGGCTAGGGTTATTTATCTTATAGGCAGACACAAAATAATAACCATTTATCACTTACATGGTATTATCGCATACATTATTTCATTTGATCCTCACAACAGCCCTGTGAGGTAGGTAGGGTTATGTATTATTGTTAGGCCCATTTCACAGATGAAGAAACAGAAGTGGCTCAGTGAGGTGAGTGACTTGCATAAAGTCACACAGCACATTAGTAGCTTCATAGGTCCTGTACTTTCTCTAAAGTCAAGCTGCTTGAATTAAGAAGCACCGAAAAGATGAGAGAAAAAGAATTTTTTTATGGAGAGGAAAATATGGCAGTGGTAATTTATGAGATTCTTCCTTATTTTGTTGTGGTCATAGATTCTATTTGAGTACCAGTGGCCTGGTGGCCTGAGGCAGCTGTCACTCTTGGATCCCACTATAGGAGGAAAAGGCCTGTATTATCTAAGGGATGTGGCCTTGCTCACAGCCCACTGTACAAGCTCCCTACTCACAGAGCACTGCTATGGGAAGACCCTTCCTCTGCCCATCTCCCTTGGGCACCTGTGCCAGCAGGTTTTCCTGGATTTATCTGAGGGCTCCTACCTAGTGGCAAAGACTCTGGGACTCCCAAGGCTGTACTCACTCTAGGGATGAATCATAATGTGCAGTTTTGAAGCCTGCACTGCTCATCACCCCCTGGGAAGTAGTGGCTTGGGCTTTCTTGCCCCAGATCTTACCCCGAGGAGGTCCATGATTTGGCTATGACCAGAAATGGTACTACAGGGAAAGGCCACCCACCTTCAGAGCAGTGTCTTAGGTGCTGGACACTTAGTCCAAGGGCAGTGTTATGGTTCAGGCCACTCAGGCTCTAGCTGCATACTACTTTCCAAGACTCTGGTCTGGCAGCACTTCTGCAGGGGTGACAAATCTGCATCCTCCAACAGAAGATGGTCAAGGGGCATCTGGGGTTGTGGCTGGTGAGAAAGGTGGGTGAAATGGGGGTCACAAAGTAGGCAAAGCCCTTACAACATAGGGTTGACTTACAGGTAATGGAAGATGGCTAACCTTGGTTCTGAAGACAGATCACAAAGGGGAATCCTAATAATATTTTCAGAATGAGTATCTGGTCTTTCAAGGTGACTTATTTTGAAAGAGAAATGCATATATTTGGGTGAGAATTAGACTAGAAAATAGAACCAAGACCAGAAAATGGGAGTGGAAGGACATATTTTTGGCTCACTCTAAGCACCTTCTAACAACCAGTACCAGCCATCCACAGCAGGGGCTGTTTCAGGGATGATGAGCTTCCCATCACTGGAGGTAAGCAAGCAGAGATGGGTGACTGCTTGGAGGTACTGGGGAGAGAAACTCATCCCCAAGTGTGCTGAGGTTATGCTGCGACAAGGGAGGACTAAGTGACTGTTGGATTACTTTCCAACTGGGTAGTACACAATATTATTTAAAATGACTTGTTTCAACGATACTTCAAATTCTTAGAGAAAGGATTACAAACGTCAGGCAACAGGTCACAGTATAAGGTGCCTTTCATTGTACTGGCTCCAGATTTTCAAGCCTTCACAGGGACAGCAGGCCACTTCTGAAGCCAAAAATCTCCAAATGCTTCAAGTTGACCCAGTCAAAAGGAATATCCCCATCTTCTGAACCCTGCTTGGATGCTCTCTCCTCTAGGCCATGCCACAGCTCAGACCTCTCCCCTAGCAGGGGCCAATACAGCTTTGAGAACATACTGCTTTTCAAGCCAGTCAAACATGGCTGCTCTTGGGCAAACAAGTCCAACGTCCTGGCTGCATCCTTGGAGAGGAGCAGGGGTGATGGGGATCCCTGGGTACTTTCCATCCTGGGAAACTAAAGGGAGCATCTTGTTCTCGCCTCATCCCTTCCATCAGGGGCTCTTTTTCAGATGGGTAAGCGAGGCACTGCTTAGCGGTAGAGATAGAGTCCAGGGCAGAAATGCTGCTTCTCTGCCTAGTCAGAAAGCCCTTCGGGGGCCTCCTTTGGGACACATGGGCAGACTCTCCACTTGTCGTAACAGGTTGACCATCTCCAGCTAAAAGTGGCAAGAAAAAAGGAGGCTTTGTTGAGAGGACACATGGATTCCTACAGGTGGACTGCATCACAGGGGGAATCAAGTCCTGCTACGTGATTAATACAATTAGTAGAGTGCCCTGCCTCACACACCACTGGCAAGACACTCTTTTAAGATGTTGGCTGACATGGAGCTTCTTGGGAGCCTCCCTCCAATGTGGCTTGGGTTTATCTGTACCGTATTAATCGAATAATCTTATTGTTCATAAAATCCAGAGCATGTGGGTGAGAAGAATCAATGCAGAAGCCATCACTTAGAGCAATTTTCAGCACCTCCTCCATGAAGACCTGGAAACTGTTGATCTGCTTGTTGGCTGGCACCACCCAGAGCCTCTTGAGGTTCTGTTTGGTGTACTCCTCCTCTGGGAGACCCTCCACATTGGCCACCCAGTCCAGAGTCAGGTGGTTGGGGTCCTGCAAGTGACTGGTGATGGAAGAGAGATTACCATTAGAACAGTAGAAGAGCTTGGAGCCCAGGAGCTTGAGGAAGAGGCAGGAGGTGCTGAAGATGTTGGCATTGAAGACCTCCATGCTGGAGGAGGAGAGGCTGTAGATTTGGGGTGCCTCACGCACGGTGAAGTGGACCGTCTGCACATGCTGGTTCAGCGTGATGTTGAGCATGGCGTTCTTTTCCGCCTTGGAGAGCTCCACCTCCTTCTCCTGTAGTGCCTCAATCAGGGGCTGCACCTGGTAGAAGTCAGCCTCCCTGCGGAGCAGGCCCATCTCCTGGAAGTCCTCAGGTAAGTCCAGGTGGGAGGTCCGTAGGAAATTGAGGATGTAGCGGAACACTTTGCCATCACGATCAATGAAGCAATTGCCTTGGCTGTCCCTCTTGGTGGGCATCTTCCCGCTGAACATGGCACCTAGCATGGAGTCAGGGAAGCTGGTCAAGGTTGCTAGTGAGGTTGTGTAGAGCTTACCCCCAACATTTAGTGTGATAGGGTCAGACATGGCAGGAGGCCGGGGTGCTGGGTAATAGTCCTAGAGAGAAAAGGTAAAAATGATCATCACTCAACCCATAGCTGGTGTCTTAGTCTGTTGGAGCTTGTATAGAAGAATACCACAGACTGGATGGCTTAGTAACATTTGTTTCCCACAGTTTTGGAGACTGGAAATCAAAGGCCAAGTTGTATGCAGATTTGGTGTCTGATAGAGGCTGTCTTTCTTCTGTGTCCTTAAGTGGCAGAAGGGGCAAGAGAGCTCTCTGGAGTCTCTTTTATAAGAGATAAACCTGTTGTCTATCCTCATGATCTGATCACTTTCCAAAGGTCCTACCTCTTTATATCATCACATTGGAGATTAGGATTTTCAACATGAATTTTTGGGGAAACAGACATTCAGTCCATAACATCTGGGTAGGCACAGTTCTCAATTCCTTATTTTAGATCAAGCCTACAGTCCTTGAGGTCAAAATGAATGAATACTTAATGAACAAATGGATGGGTGATAACTGCCACACTGTTTAAAGCACCTTAGGTTCCCTAGGGAGGTAGGGAAAAAAAGACACATCAAAATTAAACTAAACTACAGAACCACCATCCTTCAGAACCACCTGAAATCTGGCTGAGGAATTAAAGCAGAAGCCACATCAGAGACTGGCTGGAGGGGCAGAGGTATGGAATGGGCTGGTCCCACACCCAAGTGTGGTAGATAGAAATTGGAGGGATATCTTGGTTGCAGAGGTCACCCCTGAGGAGTGAGCGATTCCCACCCCACCCCAGGCACCCGAGCACAGGGTTTCAGTGCCAGGTAGAGAAGTCCCCATAACTTCTGGCTCTAAAAACCAGTGAGGGTTGAGGCTGAGAGAGATGGAGGCTTCTGGAGCCCCAAGAAGTTCCTCCTAAAGGGCCTGTACAAGGACTTACTCACACTCACTCCCCCTGAGCTCTAGCACTGAGGCAGCAGCTTGAAAAGGCACCAGAGACATAAGGGGAGGAACTAAATTGTCTTGCATCAGGGTGAGGGCTGGGTGGGAGGAAGCCTTCTCCCAGACAGAAGTGCTGGCAGAGGCCGTTGTTCTTTGGATGAGGCTTCCACCTACAGAGCCCACAGGCAGGTGCCATATCTATCTCCATCAACCTGGGCAACACCATCTGCCCTGCCCTGGTGACTCCCAGAGGCCCTGCTCCATGCAACTTTTGGGTCCCCCCAAGCTGCTTCCAGTGGCTTTTCCATATGAATGTCCCACCTTGTTTCATGCTTCAGATTTCCCTAAAATCTCTCAAACAAGCAGTATCTGGTCTTAGCAAAATCCATACCTTTCGCTAAATGGCCCCTGGCCCAGCACTAGCAGCAACCACCCTTGGTTTGCAATTTGGCCTTGCTTGGGCACCTCCAAGCCCAGCACAAGTAACAGCCATCTGCAAATGCTTTGTAGCTCATGCTGGGTGGCACCAGGCATAACAGAGGCAGCAGCTGACTTCGGTCTACACCTCCCAGGAGGCCCCAGATTCAGCACACCCAATGGACAGCTTCAGACCATGTTGAAGCACCACCACCCAACCATCTCCCTCAGCTACAGTCTCAATGGGGAGACTCAGTGGGCACCAGAGCCCCGCTGAGGTTAAGTCCTGCTCTGTGGAGTAGGCCCAAGCACAGCTGATCTTCCATAGTGGTTGGAGGTCAGTGTTTACAGCCAGTTCTTGTAGCTGATCAGTCTGGGGGTAAATACCTCCCACTGATGTGCCAACAGCAATCAAGGCTCAACTACAAAAGAGAAGAGTGGACAAAGTCTGTCACACAGGAGGCACACCTTGAGTGCCCAGCTAGGGTGACTGTGGACACTGTGCCACTGGAGTGTAGGGGTGGAGGAGAAGTTGTAGTTGTCAACTCAGGGGCTGAGGCCTGGTAGATCCCCTTAAGAGACAGGTGTGGAACTAAGGGGTTCATCTAGTATGTCATTGGTAGACCCCAAAGTAGATGTCTTCTTTGACCCAGGACAAAGAGACAGAACATGAGATAATACACAGAAAGCTCACACGTAGGGAAGCTCTGACCATTTGCCTATCCTCTGACAGAATAGATATAATTGGAGTATAGTGTTGTAATTGATACTCTCATTTTCAGGCCATGTTTCCCTCTCTCCTAACTTATATTAAGGCCAAGCTGCATTGCATAAGAAAAACCAGCCTTGTTTCCTTGAGACTTCCAGCATCAAACTTATCTCCGTTCTTAAGATTGCATCCCAATGGGGACCCTGGGTGGCGGGGGTAGAGGGTGTATTTCCTATTTGGTCCATGGCACACTTAGAAAACAAAGACTAACTCCTGGGCTCTGAGAGGCACTCCCTGCCTTTGCCCCAGGAACTAACTAATGGGATGTAGGGTGTCCCCTGTTTTTCCCACTGAAAACTACCAGGTATTTCTGGTGACATGAGAGAGAACAAAGACTAGCTTCTTGAGCTCCTCAAGAGGTATCCCCCTTGACTGCTCAGGAGCTGACTAGTGGTTTACAGGATGATCCCTGTCTCCTGCCAAAAGCTACCAGAAGTCTCTGGTGACATGATGCGCTTGCCAGTGAAAGACTAAGAGCTAGGTTTACTGCAGACAACTTGTGTTCCTTTTGCTGCTGGTGAAGTGAACAGCTTTGATTAAACTGCAGATCTGAAGGCTTTCATAAGATAGACATGGGAGTGGTAGAGATGTAAATGAAGTGGTCAGAGAAAAAGAGGATAAAGACTTATGAAAGAGGCAGATTTGATGGAGAGGGCCTAGTTAGGAGAACAGGACCTGGGACAGCCATGATTTTTCATTGCAGACTAAAATCTTGCCCTCTCTTTTGAACTAAACCTGAGTGGGGAATGCGCCGCAAAGATGGGACTGTGATTGCTTTACAACCTGCCTCTATTGTTGTGTGGACTTTTTCTTCTGACTGGTGAGTCTGTTCAGACTAGTGTTCTGTTCTGGTCCATATCCCAGCTTATCCTTTCACTGGTATCTTTCTGTGGCGAGTCCCTAGTGGCTTTTAAATGCTCCATCCCATGCACAAGGGGTGCAGCAGTTTCTTGAGGAGAGAGATCAAGATCTTACTCTGGCCAGAAATATTCAGATGCAAATTGAGCTGCTGAAAATCACCTGGGGTGGAAAAAAATGCTACAGGCTTATTACAGCAGACCAGTGATTCAAATTGACTTTCTTTTGGTTAAGTCAAAGTGAGCCATTTATGAGTAGGGCTTCCAAAGGCCGTTATCCCTTTGGGCATCCCTAACTCTCTTACATGTATTGGTTTCTCTCCTGACTGTCTAAAACAGCCAGAAGGGCTCGGAGTGCTGAGTGGCCAGGTAAGTGCTGGCCATCTTGCTTGTCCCCTTATGAGCAAAAGTTACATCATAGCGATGGGAGTTCCCTATGAGGCCTCTGCATGTTTTAGGGATTGACCCCATACACCTCCATGAGGGATGCCGGAGATCTTGGACCGGAGGGAGAAACTGCCCGTTTTTGCCTTTGGAGCTCTGGTGGAACCCAAGCACTCACTTCAGACTTCAGTTTCTACCTCCAAACACAGGCCTAGAACATTGGAATTCCCCACCCCACAGTGCAGCATCTCCTTTAACCCAAAGGTGAGAAAGGCTGGTGAGACCACACTCACTGCGTTCCAAATGGCTGGAGACAAAGGGTCCAGTTCAGGATCATGGGTCTGGATTACAGGTAAGGATCTCAGGTTAGTTCCCAGGTTTCAGCACCTGAAACTGGTTTTTCTTGCCAATGCAGTAAATAATTACTGCATTAATCTGCAATAATTACAGATTAGCAAGTGTATTATTGTGCACACAGAATTTATTAATGAATGGAAGAGCAAAAACAAGGGTGGCCAAAGGCCAAGGTGGTAAGCTTGCCCTACTGGGGTCAGAGGGCCAAGGGTGCCAAGAAAATGAATCCTTTGTTCTGAGGACTTTTATAGTTGGTGGGATGGGGGTGAACAAGTTACATATTGACTGACAGGTAAAGGTGGTGCTAGTTTTCTAGTACTGGGGCATGGATACTTATGTTGTTAACAGGCTTCTTCCTTTAGGTACTATGGGCCCTTTCTTACCTTTCGGGCCTTGGGATTCCTTTCAGGCTTTGAGATGTAAACAGTTTCAAAGGCTTTCCTTCAGAGATAGTGGAAAGGACATAGAATTCCAAGGACTTTTCTCTTCCCGTGCTAACATACTGTTTTGTGTGTGTGTGTGTGATATTGGAACATCTGGCAATTGTATTAGACCAGGCCCAGGACTTCTGGGTTAGCAAGTAAGGCATGTCTTCCTCTGCTTCTGGCCTCCTGTAATACAATTATCATCTCAATCTTTGGGATTATAAAAGTGAAGCGGAGTAGTGAAGATAGGTGCTTAAGATCACACAAAGGCAGCAGGGCTAGAATTTTAAGTGAGGCCTTTCCCCAAAGCTTGTGCTGCCTCTAGTCACAGGCTATGACATTTTAAGCACAAATAGGATTTGAATAGATACCTGTAATTTTTCTGAGAGTTCTTAAAGTTGTTCTAAAATTAATTATAGTTATGCTATCTTAATCCATATCCCACATCTTTATAGTCAATTAACATTTGATGGAGGGAGCAAGCACATACAATTGGCTAAAGGCAGTTTATTCAATAGATGAATGGTGTTGGGAAATTAGGCCAGATAGGTGCAGAAAAATGAAGCTAGATCACCTTCTTATGCCACACACAAGAATAAATTTAAAACGGATTAAAGATTTAAATATTAGACCTGAAACCATAAAATTCCTAGAAGAAAACATAAGCAGTAAAATCTCAGACATTGTTTGTAGCAATATTTTATATGGTATGTCTCCTTAGGCAAGGGAAACAAAACAAAAACAAATGGGACTACATCAAACTAAAATGTTTTTGCATAGCAAAGGGAACTATCAACAATAAAAAGACAACCCACTGAATGGGAGAACATATTTGCTGATACATCTAATAAGGGGTTAATATCCAAAATTTATGAAGAATTTATGAAGTTCAACACCAAAAAAATGAATAACCCAATTAAAAAATGGGCAAAGGACCTGAATAGACCCTTCTCCAAAGAGGAGACACAGATGGCCAATAGACATATGAAAAGATGTTTAACTCATTAATCATCAGAGAAATGCAAATTAAAACCACAACGAGCTATCACCTCACATCTGTCAGGATGGCCATCTTCAGTAAATCAACAAACAACAAGTGCTAGGGAGGATGTGAAGAAAGAAGAACCCTTTTGCACTATTGGTGGGAAATCAGATTTGTGCAGCCACTGTGGAAAGCAGCATGGAGATATCTGAAAAAACTGAAAATGTAACTGCCTTGTGACCCAGTGATTCTACTTCTGGTAATTTATTATAAGAAACCAGAGAAACTAATTAAAAGAACATAAGCACCCCTATGCTCATTGCAGTGTTATTTACAATCACCAAGATAGGGAAGCAGCCCAAGTGTCCATCAGTAGATGAGTGGATAAAACAACTATGGGACATTTGCACAATGGACTACTACTTGATCACAAAAAGGAAGAAAAGTTTATCCTTTGAGACAGCATAGATGGACCTGGAGAACATTATGCTAAGTGAAATATGCCATCGTCAGACAAAGACAAATACCATATGATTTCACTCATATGTTGCATATAATGAACAAACTGAATATGAAGCAAAACAGAGACAGACTCATAGATACAGAGTAGGATGACAACTAGTGGAGGGGAGGTTAGGGGGTGGAGGGATACGAAAAAAGGAAGAAAGACTCATGGGTTTGGACAACAGTGTGGTGACTGTGGGTGAGGGAGGCAGGATAAGGGGGGATAAATGGTAATGGAAAAAAAACAATAAAAACAAAATTTTAAAAAGGATTAAAATCTTAGTTTGGAAAAGTTGATGGGTGATAACCTAACCAAATAATATTTGAGAAAGAGTAGTTATGTTAGCAAACAATGAAATTGGATTATAAAGCAAACAATGAAAAAGAGAAGGCATTTTTGTAGTATATGTCAAAAAGACTTTTAGCAATTACAAAATACTACTACATCCTTACCACAACTCTGGGACTCTGACAAGAGAGGTCACATTACACATTATCTTTATTTCACAAACTCTGAGAAGATGAATTCCTGCTCAGGGCATTGTATGCACTCTTGACCTCTGAGTCAAGGCCTCTGGGCCGATCTCAGTTTGGACATTGCTCTGAGAAACATCCTGTGGAGGCAGCCTGGGGTGTCTTCTCTAAGTTGAGTTTTGAGCAAGGGACTGAACCCAGTCACAAAGGCCCTAGCCAACAGCCTGTCCACTCAGGCAGCCATGGTAAAGGCATGGGCTCTTTCTGTACAATTTCCTACATTACTTTCCATGGAGCTTCCATAATGAAACTATCTTCCATGCCATCTAGTGAGGACCAGTTTTTGTGACTACAATGAATCTGTTAAGCAATGATTATCCATCAAATAGCCTAGAAATGATACCCTAGTAATAATGAGCACACCTGACCCCACATCTTAGTTTCTAAATGTTATCTCTTACAAAAAAACAATCAAACCAGGGTTTCCAGCAAAAAACTGGTGATTCCAGGATTTCAACAGGAAAAGTTCAAGGTAGGCCTGCAACATCTCTTGCCAGATAGGAAAGAAGCAATAAAAGATTAATGAGGTCATGCCAAAAGAACATAAGAAGCCCTGGCCGGTGGCTCAGTGGATAGGCACTGGTTTGATTCCCAGCCGGGCACATAACCAGGTCTTCAGCCAGCTCCGTAGCTGGAGGAGGTGAAAGGCAAGTGTTTCTCTCCCTCTCTGCCTCTTTCCCTCCCCTCCCCCTCTGGAAATAATAATAAATAAAATCTTAAAAAAAAAAAAAACTATTAAAAAAAAAGCACATAGGAGATCCTAAAAGTTCTTACTGAAAGAAAGAAATATTGGTAACTATTATTGTAATATATTATTGCAAAGTATTATTGTAACAATAATTTAGATATTAACAAAATAATTTCTCTATATATATCAAGTCATTATGTTGTAAATGTAAAACTAATACAATGTTATGTGTTAATTATATTTCAATAATAAAACAAAACAAAACAAAACACAGGAGCTGGCATGAAGGGATTCTCATTTGGGACAGTTTGAGTACCAAAAAGATCAATGATAATAATGGGTTATAACACATTTGAACTCTTTAAAAAATCATGAGTCTGTTTCTCCAAAAAGAAAAAGAGGGGAAGTAGAGGGAGTGAGAAAGACACACAGAGGAAAAGTTATTCTATAACAAAGTATACCAGCCAATAAATATAGTAAGAATGGCATAATTTAAAAATCGACCATTTGTAATCCTCAGTGTTGCGATTCAGGCAAGGATTACCAATGGATGTGGAGTGAAAGGTTTTATGAACATGTAATTTCAAGTCTCAAAGAATCACTCTACACACTACTTACTAATTACAGGGGGCAGGGTGGTGGTGGTGGAATTTATCCTAATATGGAAAGATTAGGCTGTCATGCCCCTAACCAATAAGTTTAGCATTCATAGGTAGCAGGACCTGATATCATATACCTCCTGATGTGATGCAATAAGAAGTATATTACCACAAAATCCAATTATTGATAAACAAATTTAAATAGGTCGAAGGGCTCTATCTAGATCAAATGAATTGCTTAAAGATATACTAAATGCAATGCATGACTCTTGACTGCATCTGAGCTAGAGAAATTGGAGTACCAACTGTTTATTAGGTAATACTGACTTCTACTAATTTTCTTAGGTATAATAGTACTATGGTTATTGTAGGGGAGTATTATAATTAGGAGATACATGCTAAAGAGTTTAAGGGTCCAATGTCAAGATAGCTGTAACAAACAGTTTAGCAAAAAAGGTGTGTGTGTGTGTAAAAGCAATGTTAGCAAAGTGAGTTGGTACATCTAGGTGAAAGGCTATTCTTTAAACTTTTCTGTTAGGCTCAAACATTCTAAAAATATCTTTATTTTGAAAGGGAGAAGAAATGAACACTTCCCCACAGGACTATAAATGTAAAGTTCCAGTCAAGAGTGCCCAATCCACAATGAATAGATTTGTTATTGTTACTGAGAAACACTGAAAATCCCCATGTGTCACCATGCTTTGGAGGATGAGGAAGCCAACCAGGTCTAGGACAGAACAGCCGACAGTAGGGAGCGGTTACCCAATACAGACCCACTGCCCACACAAACCACAGCTCTAGGCCTTCCTGCCTCTCTGCTGGGATCCAGGCTGGAGAAGGTGGATGTTAAGACCTTGTTTCTCCTTCCACCTGAACCCAGAGTCTCTGTTACTACAGAAGAAAATAAACTTCAGTCATGGCTCACGGAGAATGTTCACAAACGGGGGCCACTTTCGGCCTCACAAACATTGTGGATGATGAGAAAAACAAGTGGAGGGGCTTTGTGTTGAGGGGGAGTGCATGGGATTTGACATCACCTGTGTTGGAATCAGGCTCAGCCACTTAACTGTGTGGACAAACTGCTGGATAAATGTCACCATTATCATAATAGCAGTAATAATATTGGCTGACATTTATTGAGCAGTTACTACTGTGATAGGCACTTTATCCATGATCTTGGCTGAAGTAGATATAGGTGCACCTCATTTTATTGCCCGGTTTTTTGTTTTTGTTTTTTTTTTTAAAAATGGAAGGCAAAAATACCACAACTTGCTTTATTGTAATACTAATTTATTGCAGTGGCTTGGAACCAAACCTGCAACATCACTAAGGTATGCCTGTACTATTATTCTACTTTCATGTCAGGCCCTCTCCTACCTCTGCAGTGTGGCACCTGCTATCATCCCCTCAGCCTGCACTGGGAAGGCAAGTCCCATTCATCTGCCAGGCTCCTCAGCTGGAAATCATTCCCTCCTCCCCTGTATCTCCAGGGTTTTATTCACACCCCTTACCCAAGGCGTATTTTACTCAAGTACATGGGTGCCTGGTCACCCTTCTGGGGCTGGGATCTCCACTCTCTGTACCCCAAGAAGCAGGCAAGGAGGGGAAGGGGAAGAAATTTCTTCTGGTTTAGTTAGATCCATTTTCCTTATCCCAGAATGACTGTCATCTACCAAAAGGGAGACTCATCATCCTCTCCAGAATTGCTAAAGCTTTTTATTTTGGAAACATTCTCTTGAATTTTCTATTTGGAATCCCGGGGCAAGGCCCAGGCGACCATATAAAAATGCAAAAACTCCCACTGCGTAGGAGCTGGAGAGAGCATGGTAGGGTACATTTCAAGGGTGAAAATGGTCACTCAGTGAGCAATGCGATGTGTCTCCCAGTACCCCAGATGGCTTTCCCACCTCAGCTCACCAGGATAAAAACACTGGCTCACGGCCCCGGGGACTGCCTTTCACCTTCTCTTCCGAGCCTCCCTACAACCCAACAGCTATAGATTCACCCTCTTTTGCCCACCCAGTTCCTATCTCTAAGAAGCCCGCGGGCTGCTGCGTTATCTCCACAACCCACACTGTAGGAGGAGAAGTTGCTGCCTAGACTCAGATGACACGCGTAGGTGCTGGAGAAGCTGCCCAAGTCGTCCACGGGGTCGGGAAAGGTGCGCTACAGAAGGAAAGCCCCTGACCTGGCAGGCTGACTTCCTCATTTTGGGTTCCAAGCTCCCAACAACAGGCACCCTCCCCCATCCTGTTCCAGAACTTTCCTTCATCCTCTCCGCGCAATTCTCAGCTTCATCTGGTGATTTGTCTTCCCGCACAAACACCCCATTCCAACCCCTTTTCCTAACGTGAGGTGTTCCTGCTCCTAACAACGGTCATTTGCAAACACAGGGCTTTTAACTCCATCTCTCATTTCACCCTCACAATAACCGTAAGAGGGTGGCCTTACAGGTTGGCTGACATTCAAAGGGTTGAGGAAGCAGGTCCTGTCACACAACCTGCACAAGGCAGGACATCAAAGCTTCCCCCCGCCCTTTCCTACCACCCACTCGACTAAACCTCTGCTTCCCTGGAGCGCAGAGAAAAACCCAGGGTCTTTGGAGTACGGAGTCCTGGGTGGTTTGGGGCAAGTCACTGCCCTTCTCTGAGCCTCAGGTTCCTCACCTGTAAACAGACACGGTGACGCCTGTACCAGGTGAGAGTTAAATGAGATCATGTATGTGACGCACTGGGTTCACGGGCCGGGGCTCTTTTTATTTCTAAACACAAGGAAAGGAAGGCGTTGTGCGCATTCCCAGGTACCGGCACACAGGGGCACCCCCCTCCCCAAACTCGATCAGCGCTGCCGACTCTGGGCTCTCCAGGGCTGGGAGGCATCGTTTTCCTTTTTCTCTCCGCTCCTTCTTTCCCAGCGCTTTCCGGCCTATTCCACCAAATCCGACCCAGGCTTGCTCCATCGGCACCCGGCACGCACCCCCAGCCCTGGATCCCGGGCCCCCGACCTCACGCGCGTCCCCTTCTCACCCGCCAAAGGCTCCCCCGCCAGCCCGGACCCTCCCCAGGCAGCGTTTTCCTACCGCCGCCATCCCTCCCGGCTCCTTCCTCCAGCTCCGCCTCCTCTTCTCGATCGAGCGCCCCCTCCCCTGCAGCCACAGGAGCAGCCATCCCCATCGCACAGATGAGAATGGCGAGGCTGCGGTAGGCCAGGTAACCGCTCACGGTAGGACAGGTGCTCGGTGGGCCCGCGCCCCCTCACCCGCTACACCTGAACCCCGCGCCCCCCGCCGCGCCGCACCCACCTCCTCGCCCGCGCTCTGCAACCTCCCCTCCGCGGGCGGCCAGCGCAGCTTACCGAGGGGGGAGGAGGCCTGGAGTTCAGCCCAGGGGCGTGGCAGCCCGGGACCGCGCGCTGCGCCCCCGGACTTGTAGTTTTCTCTGCGTTCTTTGTGGTTGGGTGTGCGGAGCGCAAACTCCATCTCCCAGGAGGCACTGCGGTGAGCCGTCCGGCTCCCGTCCCGCCCCCACCAGCGCTCCGGCCGTCTGGCCTTAAAGGGAACGCGGCCTGAGCGGCGGCGCGAGGGGTGGCCCCGCTCGGGCTCCGCCCTGACTCCCGCACCTCGCCGCTCCTCACGCTTCGTTTCGCAACCCCGCAGCCCCGCAGCCCCGCAGCCCCGCAGCCCCGCAGCCCCGCGGCTGTGCTTCTGAGTCGGGCTCCCTGGATGTAGGCTTGTTACAGACAGTGGTGGGGACGTTGGTCTTAGCGGTGGAAGCAGCGTCTGGGACCGGGCGGAGGGCATCCTCACTCCGCGGGGAGCGGAGGACCCGCCCTGACCTTGCTCGGCCCTGGCTGGCTACCTCGGCCTCGCCTGAGCGCCCCGCCCAGGAGCCGGGTCCGGGGCAGGGCCCACTGGGGTCCCGGAGGTAAGGGGGTCGGGGCACTGGGGGCGTGTGTGCGGGTTGGGGGCGGGGGTGGAGTCGGCGCCCTGGCGGTTGGAGAGCCCGGGCTCCTGCGTGGGGCTCTGAGAAGCCGAGGTTGAGAGTCTGGAGGCCTGGGTGCCTCCTTGGCCTCGCTGTGTGACCTTGGGCGAGTACCTGAGCCTCTCTGGGCCTCAGCCTCCTTCTTCATCGGTTGTGTGTGGAGGTGGTGCAGCCCCCCTGCCTTCCTCCCGCCGGGGCTGAGGCCGCCAGTGCGCAGCCCCGCGAAGCTCGCCGGTCTTTGGTGGCTGCGAAGCCTCAGCCTGGCTGGAAGCAGGTGCACTGGGATAATTGGAGGTGGGGGTGGGGCCGAGCCAGGGCACAAACTGGGGGGTCCAAGAGTCCGCCTCTGCTTTAATAGGCTCCTGCTGTTCTTAGCATCCTACCCTGGCTACCCCTTTGTGAGACCTAGTGAACAGGAGACCCTGATGTGTCAGCCTGGGGTCTGTCCTTACGGAAAACCTGGGGGTGGGGACAAGGCCATCGGAGTATGTGGCGGGTGGCCCCAGGTGGGCATGGGTGAGTGTGGTGGGTTCCAAAAAAGGGAAATGTGCTCCCACCCTCTTCGCTTCTTTCCCCACATGCCTCTTCAGTAAAGGAGCATTTGCTTTTTGACTGGTAAAACCCCTTTTCACCTTTTCCTGTAGGAGATAGGTTAGTGGCCCCGATGAGAGTCTCCCAGTGACTCTCTGGGTGAGGGTCTCTTTCCCAGGGCTGCCTTGGAGAGAAGTTGTTAAAAACTACAGAGAATCCCTGGTGGTAGCACAGTCGACAAGGCACCGGCCTGCGAACCCAAAGGTCGCAGGTTTGATTCCCAGCCAGGGCACCTAACCAGGTTGCAAGCCAGGTCTCCAGCCAGGTCTGTAGCTGGAGGCAGGTGAAAGGCAACTGTACATTGGTGTCTCTCTCCCTTTCTGCCTCTCTCCCTTCCCCTCTTTCTAAAAGTAATGAAATAAAATCTTTAAAAAATGCAAAGTGAGAGAGAGATGCCACTGCCCAGAGATGGAGGGGGGAAGTAGGAAAGGGGCAGGGCTAGAGGGACTTTGTTTTGGGGAAGAGACAGTCTAATGCTGCCCAGGGATTCGGAAGAGGGAAACTGGTTACAAAGGTCTGAGAGAGGAAATGGGCTGCTCAACTCTTAGATGCTGAGCTGGGGCCTGGAGGGGCTGCTGTGCTCTGGCTTTCAAGAAGCCCCCTCCCTTACCTACCTCATGAGATTCTGTGAGCTTTTGGCCTGAGGGTTAACGAGGAATAGTGTTTCTTTTTCTCTTGTTCTTTAGCTTTGACTAAGGCATTCCTCGATTGGTCAGAGCCTCACTCAGCCCAGTCCATTGGCCTCTGGAGCTGGGTTCTTGGCTGGTATTTAAGATTCTCAGACATACGGATATGCGAGATCAGACCTGGAGAGATGTGGGGGCAGTGACTGGACCAAGGGTTAGGTCAGACTCTAGAAGGTGTTTTTGGTGTCAGGCCATTAATTTGATCTCATCTTGCTGTACATGTCTCTCATTGGTCATTTGGCACTTTTACCTCTGTGCCTAATCCTGGGCTGGGCACTGGGCACAGACAAAGGGGATTGGACCTGCCTTTTACCAAAGGAAAGTCCAGCCTGGTTGGGGAGAGAGACCAGGGATGACAAAAGTGACGAGGGCTTTGGGAAGCCAGAGGCTTGGACTGCAGGTGGACTAGGAAAGGTTTCCCAGAGGAGGGGGCATGTGACCTGGGCATTGAAGGCGGAGTTGGAATTTGCCAGGAGAGAAGAGGGAAAGCCGTTTTTCAGTAGAGTGGGCATCACCAAATGCTGGCCAGCAGAAAGAGCCCGTTGCCCTGATTCCTGTAGATTTGCCACTGAACAGCCTTTGTCAAGTTCATTTCCACCCCTGCCACACATCAGCTAAGTGTCACAGAAAGGGTTTGAATGTCAGGCTTATGAGTTTGGATATTGAAGGCTCTGGGAGCCTTGAGAGTTCAGAACATGGGCGTAGCAGGAAGGAGCTTACCATCTAATGAGATTAATCTCACAAGGTTTGCCGGGTGCTTTGGAGAGATCAGGGAGGGGTGAGGAAGCCTGAGTTGGGACTTAGGACATGGGGGCAGGGCAGGACATTATATACATACACATGCAAACATGCACATGCAAGGTGCTTTGGAAGTGATGAAGGTGAGTCAGGCTCCACCATGTAGGACCAGCGACCAATCAATACTCAGTGGAAATTCAGTCAGTCATCGGAAAGGGATGGTTAAAGGGATCCGGTGCTTCCAGGGGAGGGATTGTGATTTTCCTATGTGCTTACTGTGTGCCCTGGAGCAGGTTGGGTATTATTGGGATTCTCAGACTGTCATGTTCTCAGACTGTTACGTTGTCAGCGAGAGGTATAAGCCATGGCTTTGGGGAGGAGCAGAGCATTGGCTGGGACTGGGATTTAGGGGGTTGCTGGAAACAAAAACTAGCAGTGAAGGACTAACTGATTCCTTATAGAATCAGTGAGATCAGGTGTGTGTCTCCTTGTCTTTTTTTTTTTTTTTTTTCCCTGACAGTGTCTCTTTTGCCTCTCTGCCAGATGGCCCAGGAGTAGACTGGTGACTGCCCCAGACTCCCAGCCCCATTAGAGGTAGGTGGAATGGTTCTCATTTTCCAGGTTACAAGGCTGAAGAGCCTGACAGGAACTTACCCAAGATTTTCTGGTAATTCTGAAGCAGAGAACTTGGGTCTCATGCTTTTAATGCAGGCTCTTCTGAGGTAGGTCACAGCTGCCGTTTGCTGTTATGTTTGGCTTGGAGTGTTGTCTCTTGAGCCGGAGCCACTGTCCACGGGCTATCTCCTGGTCCAGCACCTAGAGGGGTAATCCAGCCTCCCCTGAGGTCCTGGCCCTCTGCTTTTTCCTCCCCCAGGAGGCTGAGTGCAGGCTCCAGTCTCACCCTGCTGAGACTGTGTTCCTCTCACTTGGTGATCCTTGGCTTCCGCATTCGTGCCACAGGAACATCAGGCCTTGTCCTGCCTTCTTTCTGTGGCATTTGATGGGGTCAGATGAGGTTCAGACCTCTAAAACCCTTTTGCATGAATGCTTCCAAGATATTAGTGAGTGGGTGTGTTGGTGACCATGGTGACAGCTGACCTCAGACTGCCATGAGAGTGGGGGCAGGTAGGCAGAGCTTGCCTGGAGTGACCAGTCCATGGACTACAAGGAGCCTGCAGGACTGGCCTTAGTGATCAGAGCCCTCACAGAGTAGCCCCATGAGTCCACTTCAGTCGCACTCCCAGCTGCCTGGCACAAATCATGTACGTGATAGGTATTAGGGAGAAGGATGTGAAATGGCCAACATCTGATCCTTCACTTTCATGTGGTTCAACCTGATCATTTATCCCAATTTTACGGAAGAGAAGTGTCTCATGCTGGCATTTGCTCAGTGTGAGTTGCAGAACTAGAATAAGACTTGCTTAAGGTCACACTGAAATGCAGAAGTTGTCTTTCCTGGTCTAACTTTCCACTTCCAGAGCCTTCTCTAGCCCCAGAACTCCATTTCTGTCTGCTCCAGGCGTTCTTCCTCCACATGTGGTGTCAATATTGCATCGATTAGTGTTTCTCCTTGGCTGCCTGAGCATAGACCTTGGAGATATTGTCGGTTCTGTTCTAGACTACTGCAAACAAACAAACAAACAGAAAAACCCAGTATCTTAATATAAGCGGGTTGTAACATTTTTGCTGGTAGAGGGTCTTGCCTTCAGTTTGTAATATGTGCAACATCTGTGAAGTTCAATAAAACAAAGTGCAATCAAATGCCTGTGCCTGGGTTACTAGGTGTGCTGGGTTGAAAACACATTACATACTAAATCCACTAGCCTGGAAGGCAGGGGTCGAGGTTTGTGTGGATGGTCTTCAAAGGAAGTTGGTCACAGCCATTGCCTAGGAAAGAGAGGGCCAGAGCTGAAGGGATACCAGTTTTTAAAGACACCTTCAAAGGCCTTTTGAGATTATGCCTTGCCTTGGCACTCTCTGCAACACCTCTGCCTCTGCCATCAGACTGGAAGCTCCCAAGGGCAGCTTCGAAAGTGAAGGGGACTGACATTTTGAATACTTCCTTGTGCCCAGCAGCATGGTGAGGACTTTATATTTGTCTTCACAACAACCCTGCAGGGTGGAAACAGGCTCAGAGCATAATGCATGAATGGACAGTTAACAAAATGCATCCCAGATGAATCTGAGGCAGCCAGTGTTGGGGAACCACTGACTGATCTATACCCTGGCATGGGAGATGCCAGCCACTGAGAAATAAGCCCCAGTTGCTTCCCTGTGGAGCTCATAGCCTGTTGAGAGACAGAGATCTAAATAAGTAAGTCCATTACATTGTAATACATGCAATAATGGAGGTTTGGCCTTGGCCAGGAGCTAGGACAGAGGAGGGAGTGCCTTCACAGGGCCTGGCACATAGTCAGGGTCCCACAGTATCTCTGGCTCTCAGTAAAAGTGTCTGACTTATCCTCTAGCAAGTTTTCGCCTTGACACACCAATTCCAGACCCTGAGAATAAAGTGGTTTTTACTGAGCCCATAAATTGAGTGAAACACCTACTGTGTGCTGAGCCTTATATCAGGTCCTGCCTAGAGTGGGGTTACACAAAGAAGAAAAGAAATGGCCCTGCCGTCCTGGAGCTGAAATTTGGATATTATGAGAATAAACTGTTACCTATGTGAACCATGAGAATCAGAAGTAAAAGTACGTCAGTGGGATGAAGGCCTCCAAGACACAGCCCCCATGGAGGGGAACGGCAGAGGAAAGGCTAGCACAGTTCAGGAAAAAGGCAGCAGTAGCTCATGCTGTATTCTGCATTTGTTCCTGCAACAAACGCCTACTGTGTGCCAGGCACTGGGCTAGGTGCTGGGGATACCATGATATACAAAACCTGATATGGTTCCTCAGGAATCTACAGGCATATCTTGGAGATATTACAGGCTTGGTTCCAGACCACTGCAATAAAAGCAAATGGTAATCTTTTTGCTGGTGAAGGATCATGCCTTCAATTTGTAAAAAACATCTGGGAAGTGCAATAAAGTGAAGCACTATAAAGCGAGACATACCCACACATAATGTCATGGAGGAGGCTGACTTCAGGCGAGCATTATGATAAGTTCTGTAAAGAAGGACCCGAAAAAAAAAAAAAAAAAAAGAAGGACCCGGTGCCCTGAAATTACTAGTGGCATTTGACCCCGATAGGAAGGTCAGGCAAGGCTTCTTTACCGAAGTGAGTTTGAGCTGAGGACTGCAGGGTGAGCCAAGTGGGGAGGGGAGGGAAGAGCGCAGTGACCTGAAAGGGACTAGTGTGGGCTGAGGCTGGGGATGCAGGCAGGGCCCTGAGTGTGCAGTCCTGGAGCACAGAGACCAGTTGCTGCTACGGTCCCACACAGCCCCCGCGCTATGAGATCCCAGCTGCAAGGAAGGAAGAGGCCACAGGTGGAACAAAGGATGAGGGGTGAAGTCATGCCTCGAGGTCCAGGGCTATTCTCGTTGAGGACAGACGGAAGTGGGCTTTGAAGGAAAATAGGAGTTGGGCTGGTTGAGTGTGTGGTGGCTGTGAAGATCTTGGGAAATAGGATGTTTTAGGGAAAAAGGATGCACAGGGAAATGGAATCATTCAAAGGTGTAGATCATTTGAGAAAGTGCAAGACGGTGATTGGGGACAGAATAAAGGCGAGGAAGGGCTCAGGTGTTACCTTTGTGAGATTAGAGCCGTTCACCAGCAGTCACTACAACTCATTGGTGCTTAGTGTATGGCAGGCATTATGCTTTATTTAACCAAGACGACTTTGGGTGAGGTAGGTATCCTTGCTCCACCTCACAGTTGAGAAAACTGCTGTCCAGAGGTCGAACTGCTCGCCCCACGTCTCAGTACGCAGGGCACCACAGGGGGAATTAGGCTTGTTGGTCAGAATGTGACCTGCTCCTTGTCCCCCGCAGCGCTGCCACCATGGACAAGATCCTTGAGGCCGTGGTGACGTCCTCGTATCCGCCAAGTGTGAAACAAGCGCTGGTGCGGCGCGTGTTGGACGCAGCGCGGCAGCCCCTGGAGCGGGAGCAGTGCCTGGCCCTGATGGCGCTGGGCGCCCGCCTCTACGTGGGCAGCGCCGACGAGCTGCCGCGCCGCGTGGGCTGCCAGCTGCTGCAGATCGCCGGCCGCCACCACCCAGACACCTTCGCCGAGTTCTTCAGCGCGCGCCGCGTGCTGCGCCTGCTGCAGGGTGGCACGGGCCCACCGGGCCCCCGCGCGCTCGCCTGCGTGCAGCTTGGCCTGCAGCTGCTGCCCGACGGGCCGGCGGCCGAGGAGGTGTTCGCGCTGCTGAGGCGCGAGGTGCTGCGAACCGTGTGCGAGCGCCCGGGGCCCGCCGTCTGCGCGCAGGTGGCCCGGCTGTTGGTGCGGCACCCACGCTGTGTGCCCGACGGCCCGCACCGCCTGCTCTTCTGCCAGCAACTGGTGCGCTGCCTCGGCCGCTTCCGCTGCCCGGCGGAGGGCGAGGAGGGTGCGGTGGAGTTCCTGGAGCAGGCTCAGCAGGTGAGCGGGCTCCTGGCGCAGCTGTGGCGCGCGCAGCCCGCCGCTGTCCTGCCCTGCCTCAAGGAGTTGTTCGCCGTCATCTCCTGCACAGGTGTGTGCGCGCTGAAGCTGGGCTTGCGGTGGGAGGGAGCTCGTGTGTAGCAGGGTCCAGGGCTGCTGGGTGTTCGTGCACATTCTGCGTGGCATGCCCTGGCACGGTGTGGTAGGTGTGTGTGTGCCACGGGCGAGTGCACAGGTGGGATGAGCCTGGTTCCCGTATTTAGCTAGCAAGTTTATGCGGAGCACCTGCTGTGAGTCCCATCCGATGGTGCGTGTGCAGGGAGAAACGGACTGCCGAGGGTGGGAAGAGGCCGAACCCAGGTTAATCTGGCCAGAGGAGAACGTTGGGGCTGAGCAAAACAACAGGAAGGAGGAAGGACATCGTGCCCTTTGGGTCAGATGGGTTTCCTAGAATTGGCGACTTTTGAGCCAGATCTTGGTACGGTGGGCAGCACCAGGCAGTAGAGGCAAGGTGGTCTGGGCAGGCAGAGGGAGGGTCTGGAAACACAATGTAGCTTGTAGGTGTTAACTCTGAAATGTAAAATATTGGCCCTCCGTTAAGAACTGGAACTTGGATTATAGTGTAAATGACTGAAATAAGATCTGTGCCTTCCCTGATTATAGGGCTGTTTAGGCGAAAGGAAATAAGGGACTTGGCAGCAGTCAAGGTTGGGGGTGTAAGGACCCTATACAATTGGACAACAGATTTTGATAACTACATGTTCTTTCTTACCTCTAGACCTTTGTGTGGGTCCACCTGGAATGTACCTCCTCTCCCCAAGTCTGTATAGGCCTCTTTCCTGCTCTTGCCAACTCTAATATTATCCTTTCTTAAAGGCCTTGTCTGTATACCCATAGATAGGGGTGGGGTCATTGCTCTGTGTGTGTGTGTGTGTGTGTGTAGCCCAGGGCTGGGCCCAAAGCAGTGCCAGTGAAGGTTTGATGAGTGAATGAGTTCAGATGGAAGAATCAGAGGCTGTGGTGCTGAGGAGCTGGCCTGAATGTACTCTTCGAAGAAGCCCAGCCTAGAGCCTTGCAGCATGAGAGCATGGGGTGAGGAGGGAAGTGAGGGGCACATCTGCCTTGCTAAGCTTAGCCCAGATCCTTGTTCCAGAGGAGGAGCCACCGTCTAGTGCCCTGGCCAGTGTGGTCCAGCACCTCCCATTGGAGCTCATGGATGGAGTTATCCGGAACCTCAGCAATGATGACAGTGTGACGGACTCTCAGATGCTGACTGCCATCAGCAGGTGGGCCGAGGACCTAGTATTGGCCAGGTCTCTCCTTCCCAGAAACCCCCTCCTCTGGGTGGAGTTGCTGGCTAGATTTAATGTTTTAGGGCCCAGGCCCTCATGCTTGCTCATTCATCCATATTTCCTTGAGCGCCACCTTGTGCCTGGCTCAGGGCTGGAAGTGGGAGACACAGAGGGCCCTGCCCTAGTGATGCTCCTAGACTAGGTACTGGCTGTGAGGCCCTTGGCAGGTCAGTGAACTCTTGAGACTCAGTTTCTCCTTCTGTAATAGCAAATGTGGCTGGTGGTATAAGAAGTTGTCAGGCTTCCATACAGAGTTCTTGCACATCCCTCATCTCATTTAAACATCATCACACCTGTGATCTAGCCATACCTGCTCATCCAGTGATCCCAGAAAATGCCACCTAACTTCCTGCCTGCAGAACTTTGGCTCTGCAAACCCCATTTACCTGGCATGCCACCCCTGGCCATTGTTTCTATGCTTGTGTACAGATGCACTGTCTCCATTAGCCCTCCCTGGATTCCTTGTCTTTAGTGGGTAAGGGTATGAGTGTTAGAGGTAAGGAGCTCAAGTTCAAATCCTGGCTCTACCACCTCTTGCCTGTGTGACTTTGGGCAGGTTACTCAACTTCTCTATATTCCAGCTTTCTCATCTATAAATTATAGTATAACTGGATCCATCTTATAGGGCCATTTTGAGGATTAAGTTAGATAAAACCAGGTAATACCTATAAACTTCCTAAAAGCTGTTATTACTGTAGTTACTGTTACTTTGTTTTCACATTGTTCTACATTTTTGTAATAGGTCGACCGAAAAGTCAATTTAATTTTTTCCCTACAAAATAAAAGACACATTTTTCATTTTCACCAATAACTATTGATTTGGATATTTTGAGTATGTTGGCTAGCCTCCTGGGTGGTAGAATGTTGATTGTTCTCAGTTAATGTCTTAATTTGATTACTATCAACTTCAAGTGGTCTGTCCAACAGTGGGGCATTGTCCAGCAAGAAAGCTCCCCCAAAACTGCGCAAACCCCTTTGACATGTTCGATCAGTCACAGCACCTTCTCTATACACTTACATATTTTTATGCATTTCAGTTGCATTTTTAACTTTTGTGAAAGAATAAAACATGTTGAAAATGTTGCATATTTTCCTTTCATCTTCAATATTAAAATGGCTATACAAAAATTCACCAATTTTGATTAAGTTTGCTGCCATGACAGCTGTCACAATACAATCTAACGCAATTGTTTCAAATGAAGTTTAAGACAACAGAACACTACTAGAGCCATCTTACAGAATAAACCAAACAAACTTTTTGGCAAACCCAATAGTACAGTCTACTTAAGTATAAAAATAATAATAGTGACATTTTCCTAGGTGGCAGCCTCATACTGAGTGTGCATAGGTGTTAGTATGTTGTGGGCTGATAGAGCAGTGCCTAGTACAGAGTGAATACTACATAAGTGTTCACTGTTACCTCTTTTAATCCATACAGCAACCCTATTGTTAGTAGGCATTGTCCCCATTTTACAGAGGAAGAAACTGAGGCTGAGAGAGGAAATGACTTGCTCCAGTTCACGAGCTATAGTTTGCTGGAGCCAGAGCTTCTGTCCCAGGGGGCCAGTACCCCTCTTGTTATTGGGTCCCAGGGTCCAGGCAGAGGCAGTTGAAAACTCCTATTTTTCTACTGCAGCCCAGCATGTGTGGAGGTGAGGTTAGGGGTGCTAAGAGGGCCAGGCTCCCCTCCTGCTGGGCTGGGAGCCCCAGTCTCTGCAGATGCCTGTGCTGGGCTCATTTACTTGCTCATCCCATCTACCCCAGGACTGCCCTGTGTAGGGTGAGTCATTGTGGAGCCTCAGGACATTATGGTTAGTTCCTGGGCTGCCACCATCCAGGCATTGGGGCCTCCCTGGTCCCTATGTCACTGTCATTACCCTCACCAGGATGATCGACTGGGTGTCCTGGCCCCTGGGCAAGAACATTGACAAGTGGATCATTGCACTGCTGAAGGGCCTGGCCGCAGTTAAGAAGTTCAGCATCTTGATTGAGGTTTCACTCGCCAAAATTGAGAAGGTTGGTGAGCCCCAGTCCTTGCTCCTGCTTATGCCCTTTTGTGCCCGTCTCTTGCCAGAGGCAGTGCAGGTCTGAGAGGCAGAGCACCAGGCTCTCACCCAAACTCTCTGTGACCTGGGACAATTCACTGCCCCTCTCTGAGCCTCAGGTTTCCCCATTCTTTCCTCTGACTGTTCACTCAAGCATTTAAATGTTACTTTTCGTGTGTCTGTCCATCTATCCACCAGATATCTATCTTGCCATCCATGTCACTATCTGTCGGTCCATCAAGGCCTGTGAGCGCCTCTGTTCTTGCTCTGGCATGGGTCTGCTGCTTCAGCTCCCGTGTCTTTAATCTCTCTTAGTCTTGGGTGGCCCAGGCCTGGGGGACTCCTGACAAGGGACTCTCTTCCAGGTTTTCTCCAAGCTTCTGTACCCCATTGTCCGGGGAGCCGCCTTGTGTGTCCTCAAGTACATGCTCCTGACCTTCCAACACTCCCATGAGGCCTTCCACCTGGTAAGGGCTTTTCCCTGCTGTGACCCCCACTGATTGGGCTGGAGGCCAAGTGGGCTCTGTCTGTTCAGGGTTAAGGGGTCAGAGCTTGAAGCCCAAGCCTTTGAAGCTGTGGTTGTTAGGACTGGAGGATACATGGGACCCTAATTTACAGAAAGGAAACTGAGCCCAGAGAATTTGTATGGCCTTCCCCATGGGCCCATAGTAGAGTGACAAGCCTAGAATGATGACAGCTAATATTCTGTGGGTAACAGTGGTGTGCTAGTCACAGTGCTAAAGGCAACTGTGCACATATGTGCACTCCCAGAACAGCCTCAGAAAGGAGGTTCTGTCATTTTCTCCACCTTTCAGCTGAGGAAATTGAAGTTTAGAGAAGGTATAAGTCCCTTCCCAGAAAACAGCTAGTGAGCAAGCAGTATGGGGAAGTGGGGAGGAGTCTAGTCAGGTTGGCTTGACTCCTGACCCAGTGCCCTTACTGTACCCTGCTGCCTGCCAGCACCCAGGGGGCCTGGCCTCCAGCTCAGGGAGCTGTTTGCTTCTGGGCCCTCCCTTGAGAAGGACAGCCTGTGGCCCTGGGGCTGCCTGCCTTACCCCTGCCTGCCTCCTGCACACCTGCAGAAGGGGCCATAGATTCTGAGGGTCCCTGGTCAGGGCAGAAACTTTCTGCTTCCCTAGTTGCTGCAGATGGAGAAGCACAGAACTAGGTACTGGGGTGTTTGGGTTGAGTCTCATCTCTGTGCTTTGCCAGATGTGGTGACCTTAGGCCAGGAACATGCCTCTCACAGCCTGAGCAGAGGTAAACCCCTAGGATGGTGGGAGAGGGCTAGGTGAAGTGACATTTGTCAAGCCTGCAGCATACTAGGAACTTGGCAGGTGTTGGTTTCTGTCCATCTTTTTCCTGGGCTCCCCTTCTCCTAATTCCCATGGCCTGACTCTGTTCACTCCCAGGGCATAGCCCCTCCATGGGTTTGAAAGTTAATGCTCCATAGCACAGAGGAAAGAAGTGGACTTTGAAGTCAGGCAGACCTGATTCAGATGCCAGCTTTTCCTATAACCCATGGTGACATCCTCGGCAAATTATATTACCTCTCTAACCTCAATTTCTTCATCTGGAAAATGAGGATAATAATCACTGCCACATAAAATTGTGAGGATGAAGTGCTCAATGTGTATGTTTCTTGGAAGAATGACTGTGTTCAGAGATGGCTGCTCAGGCCTTGTCAGGGCTCTCCACCAGCTGATATCACTCCTGGGTGGACAGAGAAGCCCTGGTCACTCAGGCTTTCAGGCAGGTCAGTTGGCTGAGATTTAACCATGAGGACTTGGGCTCAGTCTTCCCCTCAACAGTGAGGAGGAAATTATTGATCCCATTTTATGGGGGAAGAGACTGGGGCAGGGTGTCCAAAGTCACAGATCTTGTAAGGAGTCTCATGCCTGCAGAGCTCAGAGCCCCGTGTGGGGAAAGGGGGCTGAGGGTCAGGTGGGCAAGTCTCCTGCCTCAGGGAGCTCTAGGTGTGTTCAGCAGGGACCAGCATCCCATGCTCCAGGCAGGTAAACCCATACTGAGCCTCTCCCCGCTCTGCTCTCACAGCTCCTCCCTCATATCCCCCCCATGGTGGCCTCTCTGCTCAAGGAGGACTCTAACTCGGGGACCAGCTGCCTGGAGCAGCTGGCAGAGCTGGTCCACTGCATGGTGTTCCGGTTCCCGGGCTTCCCGGACCTCTATGAGCCTGTCATGGAGGCCATCAAGGTGAGTGACAATGCCCCACTGCCCCCTCACTCCGCTCTGATAAGAGTGTCAGTTTGGGCCTTGCTCAGGCCCATACTGCAGGTTGGTGGCAGACCCCATCATCTGGTCTCTTGCTGTCCCCCATCACCTCTACAGGCCCTTCCTGTGCTCAGGCGCACTGAGCCACCTGCTATTCCCTAGATGGATCAGCCTCTCAAGATTGCGCTGAGCCTTTTCATATGCCATTCTCTAATTGTAAACCCCTCATTGTTCTGCCTAGGTACCCCTTAAGGCTCTGCTTAAGTGTTAGCCTCCCTCTGGAAGCTTTCCCTGATAATTCTCAATATCTTCCTGAGCTTGGTCCCCACCTAATGGGTCAGGATCTCTCTGGGTTCCCATAGGCCCAGGGTGTCCCCATGTCACACATTGTCACAGTCTGTATCTATCTGCCTGACCAGATGGTGAGCACCGGAGAGTAGGTGTTGTTTACAATTGTTCATGTGACTTGACTGATGTCCTGCTCTGTGCCGGGTTCAGACTAGGAACTGGGGACACAGCCATGAGTCACCTCTGTTGTGGAGCCTTCATTCAGCCTTGGAGTGGGTGACAAACTTCTAAAATACTCTGATCTAAGCATCTTGTGAAACACCTGTGAGGGTCAGCCAGGAGCAGTGAGAAACCAGTGGAGGAAAAGACCTCCAGTTAGAAAAAGAAAGGGCTTCCAAACTGGACTGGCCAGATTGCTAGGACAGTAACTAACATTTATAAATAGTGCCACATTTGGCAGTGTTTTTCCACATATTTTCTCTTCTAATGATCATAAGAAGTTGATCAAGCTCAAACTAGTGTTGTTTGTTTCAGAGGTGAGGAAAATGAGGTTCAGAGAGGGTTGGTGAGTTGTGCAAAGTCATAGAGATAGTGAGAGACACAGCTAGGACTGGGTTGCTTCATACAGAGGGCAGGTCCAAGCATGGGTGAAGGATATCTAGGGAGGTGGCGGCCCTTTCAAAGCCTCTGATGTGACTCCCGTTTCTGTGACACGGCAGATCGATAACTTGCAGATGTGCCACTTTTGTCCCTTGGCTTTGGATACCCCTTGGTACAAGCCAGTTTGTACCAATAAAATCTCCAGGATATGATTGTGTGTAAGATTCTTTTCCATGTGTTCTATAAGTCCATCCTCTGTATCTGGGCTCCTTTGTAACTTCTGAAGGTTCTCTCATGTAGACAGTTGTATCAGGTTATGGCAGTTACCCTGGGAGCTGTGTTCCTTGCTAAGGGAGACATTGTATGCAAACATTAGGCGCTTAACAGTTATTTGGAAGTTCCTATTTTATTTTCCTAAGAAGCCCAGGTTACCTTCCTTGGGAAAATGGCATTTAATGTTTTTTGTCTCAGTGTGGATATTTTTGCATCTTCTGTGTGCACCTGCAAGTGCATGCGTGGGGTTTTATCGGCCTTTTTGTCCCTATTTGTTTGCATTTATGTGGAGTGGGGCTGGATAGGGGATACTAGGAAGGGAAAAATATGGTCTAAGAGAGACCATACTGAATCCCTATATCTGTTTCAGCTCTGGAAGCTCCTGCATTTTTTATCATGTGAGAGGTGACTGACTAATCTGATAAACTATCCGATAAGTGATCCTGACAAATGACTGAGCAGAATCGCTGAACCATTGCTTGAGCCAACCGCCGCACCGGCCAGAGATGTATGCTAGGGAGACAGGTGCTTTGTTGCTAAGCTGGTTGGAAGCTCTGGAGCCCTGAACAAATCTAGGGACTGTGCTCAGGATCTGCAAATAAGAGCAGGGCTAGAGGAACTATTATGAATGTCACTTATATCTACTAAGTAACTCTATAATGTGCTTAGGTGTTTTTCTTTATAATATATCATTATTAGGGCCAGTACTTGGTAATATTCTTTTAGGTGCATCTGTTTAATGTGAAAAAGGTTGATGCCTGGGAAAGCTTGCTAGTCCCTGAGCCCGTGACCAAGGTCCCATATCTCAGACTCCAGGGATCACTGCCCTGACTGTAGGAACAAGGTCCAGGGGGTGACTAATTCAGCAAAAGCTGACTCTGCAAACCTAGAAGTGGATGGTGAAGTAGGAGCATCACTGTGTGTGAGCACTGTAATAGTCTTCAGTGCCCCCCTGACCTTGGGTAGGAGTGTCCCCACTAGACAAATGAGGAAACAGAGGCCCACGGAGGTAAACTGACAGAGGGAGGCCCACTGACCATGGCCAGGCAGCTAATGAAGACAAGAGTTGGGACTAGAATTAAGATTTTGATGCTGGACCTGTGGGCCAGCACTGTCATTGCTCCGTCTGTTATACCCTGGGCTCTTTTAAGAATGTACAGATTCTTCACTTACTGTCTGGATGTCCCTGGAAAATTCTTTATCTGAATCTGAGTTGTTTTTTAAAAATTTATTAAATGGGGATTTGACCACCTTCTTAAGGCAATTATGACATGAAAGACTACCTATAAGGCCACTATGTCAAGGTGAGAACCTAGAAGAAGTTTGACAGTGGGAGGCTATTCCTGCGCATCTCTAGAACTTGCGGGTAGTGTGCCTGGGTGGGTGTGGGGTAGGTTGTAGTCCAAGAAGGCTCCCCGGAGGAGGTGATGCTTTATGAGTTGACCCTGGTGCCCACTCTCCTGCTGGCTTGTTCCCTCCTCAGGACCTTCATGTTCCCAATGAGGACCGCATCAAGCAGCTGCTGGGGCAGGATGCCTGGACCTCGCAGAAGAGTGAGCTGGCTGGCTTCTTCCCCCGGCTCATGGCCAAGTCAGACACTGGCAAGATTGGTTTAATCAATCTGGGCAACACATGCTATGTGAACAGTATCCTTCAGGCCTTGTTCATGGCTTCTGAGTAGGTGCTGCTTTTGAACTCTCTGTCCATCCCTGCCTCTCATTTGGGCTCCCTGGTATGTGAGGATGAGGATTGGGGTTGGAGGAGGTGAGTCCCGCTTGGCATTGATAGCATTATTCCCTGAGAACTGTGGGGACATGAAGGACAGGCGAGGGGCACAGAGGCCTCCAAGCCACTGCCAAGCAGTAGGTTAAGACGGGATGGGAACTGGAGATGGGGCTCCAGAGACTGGACTGCAGTGGGAAGGGGTCTGCCCTGGGTTTGTGGGCAGTACTGAATTTTCTTCCTAGACTTCACAGGCGGATTGCATCTTCCGGAGTAGAGCTCCCCTCACCCTAGTTAACACATTGTTGACCGGCAATTTTATACAAAAGCTAAAGCTTGTGCAAGCAGGAGTTAACTCCCTATCAGTCATCAATGTCTGAGCTTGCAAACATGAGTTTTTTCGTGACTGGTCAACAGGTCAACAATGTGTTAAGTTACTCCCTCCATTCCCCTTTACTAAACCAAACAAAATCTTTGTTGTCAATGGCTACTTATCACACTTATGGCTTACTTAAAAATCACTTAGAGGTTTAGCCACAGAACTAGATCAATTTTTACCTCCACTACTTCTTTTTTGGTGTGTGTGTTAAAATGCACATAATAAAAATTTACCATCTTAAACATTTTTAAATTCAATGATATAAATACATTCACATTTTAGTGCAACCATTATCACCATTCATCCCATAACTCTTTTCAGTTTGTAGATCTGAAACTCTGTACCTTTTAAACAGTAACTTCCCATATTTCCATTCTCCGCTCCCTCCAGCCACCATTATGTTTTCTCACTGATTTTGTTCCTATTCTAAGTACCTCTAATTAATGGAATCTCACAGATTTGTCTTTTTGTGATTGGTTTGGTTCATTAGCAGTTGTCTTCAAGGTGCATCCATATTGGAGCATATTGCAGAATTTCTTTCCTTTTACATGCTGAATAACATTCTACTTATGTATAAACCACAGTTTGGTAATCCATTCATTGGTCAGTGTACACTTAAGTTACTTCCATGTTTTAGTGTTGTGAATAATGGTGCTATGAACATGGGTGTACAAATATTTCCTTGAGACACTGCTTTCGATTATTTTGAAGTAGAATTTCTGGGTCATATAGTAATTATATTTTTAACTTTTTGAGGAACCTCCATGCCATTTTCCATAGTGATTGCCTCATTTTACATTCCCACCAATAGTGCTCAGGATTCCAATATTTCCATATCCTTGCCATCACTAAGCTTCTGTGTGTGGTTTTTTTTTTTTTTTTTTTTTTTTGATAGTGGCCATCCTAATGGTGAGGTGGTGTCATTGTAGTTTTGATTTGTATTTCCTATTTCCCTAATGATTAGTGATGTTGATTATCTTTTCATTTGTTTATTGTCTATTTGTATGTTTTCTTTAGGGAAATGTCTAGTCAAAACCATTGCCCATTTTTGAATTGGGCTGTTTGTTTTTGTTGTGTTTTGGAGTTCTTTATATATTCTGGATATTAATCCCGTATCAGATACATGATTTGCAAATTTTTTTTTTCTATTCTGTGCATTGCCTTTTTTACTCTGTGGAGTTTATTTATTTTGCTACTGAAAGAAGTTGCTTTTATTTATTGAGATTGTAATTGACATTAATATATTAATATAATGATTTGATATATGTGTATTTTACTAAATGATCATCACGATAAGTCTAGTTAACTTCCATCACCCCATGTAGTTACAATTTTTTTCTTTTGTGATGAAAACTTAAGATTTACTCTTAGCAATTTTCATATGTACAATATAGTATCATTAACTGCAGTTACCATTGCATTACATCCTCAGAATGTATTTATTTTATATTTGAAGTTTGTGTCTTTTGACCCCCTTCACCACTACACATCTTCAGCAACCAACAATTTATTCTCTGAATCTATGAGTTTTTTATTTCTTTTGAGATTCCATGTATAAATTTGATCATACAGGATTTGTCTTTTTCTATTTCACTTAACATAATGTCCTCCAGGTTCATGTAACTGTCACCAATGACAGGATTTCCTTTTTTTCCTCATGGTTGATCATTATATGTAAATACATCTCTCGGTGGACAGTAGGTTGTTTCCATATCTTGGCTATTATAATACTGCTACAATGAACATACATCTTTTCAAGTTAGGGTTTTGTTTTCTTTGGATAAATACCCAGGAGTGGAATTGCTGGAACATATGGTAGTTCTGTTTGTAATATTTTGAGGATCCTCCATACTGCTTTCTGTAGTGGCTGCACCAATTCACATTCCCATCCAACAATGCACAAGGGTTCCCTTTTCTTTATATCCTCATCAGCACTTGTTTTTTGTCTTGTTGATAATAGTCAGCCATTCTAGCACGTATGAGGTGATATTTCATTGTGGTTTGATTTGCATTTCCCTGATGATATTGAGCATCTTTTCATGTATCTGTTGGTCATATGTATGTCGTTGGAAAGATGTCTATTCAGATCCCCTGCCTATTTTTTAATCAGATTGGGTTTTATGTTTTTGTTCTTGTTTTTTGCTATTGAGTTCTATGGATTCTTTATATATTTTGGGTATTAATCCCCTAGCGGATATGCGATTTGGCAAATGTTTTCTCTCATTCATAGGTTGCCTTTTCATTTTGTTGATGATTTACTTTGTTGTACAGAAGCTTTTTGTTTTAATGTAGTTCCACTTAATTGTTTTGCTTTTGTTGCCTTTGCTTTTGGTGTCAGATTTAAAAATATCATTGCCAGGACCAATGTCAAGGAGGTTATGCCTGTGCTTTCTTGTAGGAATTAGATGTTTTCAGGTCTTAGATTCAACTCTTAATTCATTTTGAATATTTGTGTGGTGTAAGATAGTGAGAACTTTCTTTTGCACGTAGCTTTCCAGTTTTTTCAACACCATTTATTGAAGAGACTGCCCTTTCTTTCCCCCATCAAATATTCTTGGCTCTTTTGTTGTATAATAATTGGCTATACATGCATGGATTTGTTTCTGGGCACTGTATTCTGTTTCATTGATCTGTGTGTATGTTTTCTATGCTAATGCCATAGTATTTTGATTACTAGAGCTCTGTATTAGAGTTTGAAGTCAGGAAGCATAATGTCTCCAGCTTTATTTTTCTTTCTTGGGATTGCTTTGTCTGTTCAGGGTCTTTTATGTTTTCATACAAATTTTAAGACTGTTTTTCTGTTTCTGTGATAAATTCCATTGGAATTCTGATAGGGAGTTTATCAAGTCTGTAGATTGCTTTGGGTAATATGGACATTTTAACAAAGTTAATTCTTTTTCTCTACGAGCATAGTATATTTTTCCATTTATTTGTATCTTCAGCTTTAATGTCTTACAGTTTTCCAAGTACAGGTATTTTACATCCTTGGTTAAGTTTACTCCTAGGTAGTTTATTTTTTGGATGCAATTGTAAATGGGATTGTTTCTTAATTTCTTTATGATAGTTTGTCATTGGTGTATTACAATGCATCAGATTTCTAAATATTAATTTTACAATCTGGTACTTGACTGAATTCATGTGTCAGTACTGGTAAGTTGGGTTTTTTTGTTTGTTTGTTTTGTTTTTGGTGTGTGTGTGTGTGTAGTCTTTAGGGTTCTCTATATAGAATGTCATCTGCTAATAATTCTCCAATTTGGATGTCTTCATTTCTTTACCTTGCCTGATTGTTGTGACTAGGACTTCCAATAATATGTTGAATAAAAGTGGTGAAAATGGACAACCTTTTCTTGTTTATGATCTTAAGGAAAATGCTTTTAGATTTTCCTGTTGAGTATAATATTAGCTGTGGTTTTGTCTTATTTGGCTGTTATTATGTTGAGGTATGTTCCCTTTGCTGTGAGTTTGTATCATGAGTGAGTGCTGGATTTTGTCAAATGCTTTTTCTGCACCTATTGATATGATTATATAGTTTTTATCCTTCAGTTTGTTTATGTGGTGTATCACATTGATTTGTGAGGTTTTTTTTATTCAAAGATTTTATGTAGTATTTTTAGGGAGAGAGGAAGGGAGAGAAACATCAATGTATGGTAGCCTTTCATCTGCCTCCAGCTATAGACCTGGCTGGAGACCTGGCTTGCAACCTGGTTATGTGCCCTAGCTGGGGATTGAACCAGCGACCTTTGGGTTCGCAGGCCATCGCCTTATTCATTGTGCCACCAGCCAGAGCTTGATTTGTGAATATTGAATTGACCTTTCATCCTAGGAATAAATCCTACTTGATTATGGTATATGATATTTTTATTTAATGTATTACTTTATATATTTAGGTGCTTTAATGTTTACAAATGTTATATCCTCTGGTTGGATTGATTCCTTTAAGATTATAAAATTGTTCTTTTTTGTCTTGTTATATAGCCTTTGTTTTAAAGTCTATTTTGTGTGATGTAAGTATTGCTACCCCTAGTTTTCTTTTCATTTCCAGTTGTGTGAAATACGTTTTTATATCTCTTTATTTTCAGGCTGTGTGTGTCTTTCAATGTGAAGTGGGTCTCTTGTAGGCAACATATGTATGTGTCTTGTATTTTTATCCATTTAGCCATCCTATATCATTTGATTGGAACACTTAGTCCATTTATATTTAAAGTAATATTGATAGGTATGTGGTTATTGCCATTTTATTTTTCATACTTTTGATTTTTAATTTTTTTCCTTCTTTTTAATAAGTCCCTTTAACAGTTTTTGGTGGTGATGAGCTCCTGTAGCTTTTTCTTGTCTGGGAAGCTCTTTATTTCTCCTTGAATTTTAAATAATAGCCTTGCTGGGTAGAGTAATCTTGTTTGCAGAAACTTGTTTTACATCACTTTGAATATTTTGTGCCAATCTCTTCTTGCCTGCAGAGTTTCTGTTGAGAAATTAGCTGACAGTCTTACAGGAGCTCCTTTGTAGGGAACTAACTGCTTTTCTCTTGAGGCGTTTATGATTCTCTTTGTCTTTAACCTATGACATTTTCATTATGATGTGTCTTGGTATGGGCCTTTTTGGGTTCATTTGTTAGGAACTTGTGCTCCCTGGACTTGTGTCCAGGTTTTCAATCCTTTGTTCTTTTTCTGGTGCCCCTATTATATGAATGTTATGTTTGATAAGTTCCTAGAGGTCCCTTAACCATCCTCATTTTTTAAAAATTCACTGTTCTTTTTGGTGTTCTGATTGTTTTCTACTCCCTTGTCTTCCAAATCATTGATTTGATCCTCTGTGTCAACCAATCTACTGTGCATGTGTTTTATTTGCAACAGTAAGCTGATCTACTGTTGATTGCCTCCAATGTATTCTTCATTTCAGTTACTGTAGTCTTTCTTTATGATGGATTCTTTTTAATGTTTTCTATATTCATTTTTATTTCCTATCTATTTGTTCAAGTTCCCAATGAGTTAATCTACTGTTCTGCTAAGTTCATTGAGCATCTTATAATCAGTGTTTAAATATTTAAACTCTGTATCTGGTAGATTGCTTGTCTCTATCTTACTTAGTTCTTCTGCAGTTCTGTGCTTTCTTTGGGGCATATTTCTTTGTCTCCTCATTTTGGCTGACTCCCTGTGCTGTGTCCCTGTGTTAGATCTGCTACTTTGCCTAGACTTGGCAGAGTGAACTTATATAGTAGGTGTCCTGTGGAGCTCTATGCACAGTCTCCCTGTCACCTGTGCTGGGTTCTCCAGGGGTGTCCCTTGTGTAGGTTGTATGTACCCTTCTGCGGTAGTTAAGTCTGATTGCTGTCGGCTAGTCAGTGGGAGGGATTTACCCTCAGGCTCGTAGGCTGTGAGGAATGGCCATGACTCCAGTGGATGAGCTGTTATGCAGGGGCTGACCCCATGGAGTGGGATTTGCTTTAGTGAGGGTCTGGTGTGGTCTGAAGCTGGCCACTGGGTGTGTTGGTTTTGGGGCTTCTTGTACAGGCCAAGTTCAGCTACTGCCTGTGCCTGATCCAGAGCCACCTGCTAGGAGCTACACAGTGATCTGCAATTGGTTGTCCCCTGTGCTGGGCTTGGTGGTGCCTCAGGGAAGCTAAGCTATGAACCGGGGCTGGCTGCTATTACTGCTGGATTTGGGGCAACTTAGCAAGAGATACGTGGCACGCTGAAGTCAGATGCCACTTGTTAGGGATTGGTGGGCCTTTAAGATATTTTGGGAAAGTCTGCAGCGTGAGCAGAAACTGGCCATTTGTGTGGAGAAGCTGCTGAAAGAGGTTCAGGTGGAGCATTTGAGTTGGGTTTGGCAGGGTCTCAGGGAATTGCGAGGCAGGGCAAATGATGTTAGTTAAGTTAACGGAGAGCTCAGGTTTGGTGCCTATCTCTGCCTGCCAGGGCTCAACAAAGAACCAATGGCATCCGCTGGCACTTCTGACTCCGGTGAGCTGCCCTAACCCCTACGCCTTCAGCCCTCACCCTGGAGCTAGTTAATTAGACTCTTCCCCTAAAGTCCCTGGCACTTGTTGAGCTATTGCCCCAGCACTGGAGCTCAAAGCCAGTGTGTCTGTGAGTGACTAAGTTCATGCACTGGCCCTTTAAGGATCCCAGAAGCCCTATCCGTGCTGGTTTTCACAGCCTGAAGTTGTGGGGACTTCTCTCCCTGGCACTGGACTCCTGGGCTGGGGATCCTGGTGTGGTTCTGGGACCTCCCGCTTCTCAAGGGGCCCCCCACACTCCTGGGATATCTCTCCCGTTTCTTAACCACCACATGTGGGTGTGGGACCAGCCCATTCTGCACCTCCACCCCTTCTTATCAGCCTCAGCCTGGCTTCTTACTACCCTTAGTTGTAGGAGTTCTGTTCAGCTAGACTTTCGGTGGGTCTCCAGAGTACATTTCATTTTGTGAGAAACTGAACTGACTTTCAAAGTGGCTGCACCATGTTGCATTTCCATCAACAATGAATGAGTTCCTGTTGCCCCACATCCTTCCCAGCATTTGTTGTCAGTGTTCTGGGTTCGGATCATGCTAACCGGTGTATCTCATTATTTCCCTGATGACGTATGATGGTGGAGTATCTTTTCATGTACTTCTTTGCCACCTCTTTATCTTCTTTGGTCAGATGTCTGTGAAGATGTTTAGCCTTTTCTTTTTTTAAGCCAGGTTGTTTTTTCCTTATTGTTGAGTTTAAGAGTTCCTTGTATATTTTGGGTAACAGTCCTTTATCAGATGAGTCTTTTGGAAGTATTTTCTCCCAGTCTCTGGCTTGTCTTCTGATTCTCTTGGTGTTGTCTTTCACAGAGCAGAAGCTTTTATTTTAGTAAAATTCAGCTTATTGGTTATTTCTGTCATGTATCATTTCTGTTGCGAAAGTAGCACCAGCATAGCTAAGATCATCCAGGATTTTCCTCATGTTTTCTTCTAGGATTTCATAGTTTTGTTTTATATTAAGCTCTGTGATCCATTTTGAGTTTATTTTTGTGATGGGTGTAAGGTTTTGCATCTAGATTCACTTTTTTTTTCTTTTTAACATGTGGGTGTACAGTTGTTCCAGCACCATTTGTTGGCTACACTATCTTTGCTCCTTTGTCAGCGATCAGTTTGCCATATATATGAGTCTATTTTTGGGGCCTCCAGTCTGTTCTGACTAATTCCAATATTCTTTGGCTAACACCACACCACTTAGACATCTTTAAGAAAACCCCCAGTGTGAGGCCGCTTTGCCTTGGGCTTACGGTATGGCTCCAAGTCGGTTTGCGCTCCGAGCTGTGGGCCCAGCAGCAGGAGGCCGGAGCTCTAGGACTTGCTAATAGGCTGCTGTTGTGCGTCTCAGACTGCCTGCTGAAGAACTAGGTTTAGTTTTAGAATTTCCAGTCTCTGCAGCCCCTTGCTTTTGCAAAATAGAATAAAATGACTTAGAAAAATGGTCCTGTGTTTGTACGGTCCTAGCAATGTCAAATCACAAGTTTCTAAATGCTCGATTTCTGAACTTACCTTGTTGCAGACTGCTACGTGGAGCACACTTTGGCAGCTCTGCGCTAAACAGTGGGTGCAGGTCCAATCTGTCTGCTCAGAGCTCCTTGTGAGAACAAGAGCTAAGCTGGGGCCCAGGAATCTGTTGCAGGGGATGTGGGTATCAGGAGGGGCTCCTTTCCATCTCCTGTGGGATCAGGTACTTGGAGCCCGTGTATCCTCACAGAGCCCTCTTCTCTCAGCACCTTCTTCTCACTGACCCTGCCTCTCTCACTTAAATGCAGGGAACAGTTTGGGGTGGTCTTAGGGACAGCAGCAGGGGCCTTGAGGAGGGGTTTAAGAGTAGACTCTAAGGCCCTGGCTAGTGGCACAGTGGATAAGGCGCTGGCCTGCGAACCCAAAGGTTGCTGGTTTGATTCCCCAGCCAGGGCACATAACCAGGTTGCAAGCCAGGTCTCCAGCCAGGTCTGTAGCTGGAGGCAGGTGAAAGGCAACCATACATTGATGTCTCTCTCCCTCTCTGCCTCTCTCCCTTTTCCTGTCTCTAAAAATAATAAAATCTAAAAACAAAAAAAAAAACAACAGACTTTGAGGGCTGCTGCTCTGGGTTTCACCTCAAAGCAGGGTAGAGGGTGTGAGGGTCTGGTGATGGTTTTGGCATGAACTCAGGAGCACCTCAGGGAGTTCCAGCCTTAGAACCTTGGGACCATAGGACCCAGGACATTCGCATCTTCCAGTCTTGGAGTCATGGGCTGTCAGAGTGGAAGGGATATCAGGGATCACCTTACTGTCCAAGCTGAGTTGTTCATCTGCTCCTACTCCCCTACCCCTGGCTCAGACTTGAGCTGTAAGAAGACGTCTCTTCTGCCTTTAAGCCTGGAGGCTCTGGGTGGCCTGGGGTATGGGTGAGTGTGGGCCCCTTGGGCACCCTTGGCTTACCTTGGTGCTCTTGCTTGGTTTTGAAGCTTCAGACACTGTGTGCTCCGTTTGACTGAGAACAATTCACAGCCCTTGATGACCAAGCTGCAGTGGCTCTTCGCTTTCCTGGAGCATAGCCAGGTGAGTGCAAGGGAAGTTGGGGTGTGATGGAGAGGAGGCGTTGGTCTGACACCCTTCCTTTCTCCAGGCCCTGTCTGCATCTGGCTATAAACTCCCACTTCCTGAGTAAGAGCCCCAGTCAGGGCTGGCCTGGAGTCATGGCCAAAGCCCAAGGAGCCCATGTCTTACCTGACATGGGTGCCCCCTTAAACCCTCTTCTGCGCTGTGCTACCCACCAGTGCATTGGCCCATCGGTGATTCAGTCCATTGCTTCAGGTGTTGCTTTGTTCATCTGCAGTCACTTTTGATCACTCACATTGCTAGGTATTCTGAAGACCATATTTGCTTTGCCCATTGTCTCTACCCTCATGGAGCCCTTTGCCAGGCATTGTGCAAGGCCCCGTGTGGGGTCACGGAGATGAGTAAGGAACAGTACCTCCCTCAAGGAGCTCCTAGGCAGGGACTGGGGGGGGGAGATGAACCTGCGGATGACAGTTACAATCCTTGGACAGAGAGAAATGCAGTGTGTTGTGCATGTTCGAGGGAGGGAGAGATTGGTTATGATGGGGGTGGGAAGACATCTGGGAGCAGGTGACATCGTGGAACAGGTGCCTCGGAGGCTTGGATTGCAGCTAAGCTTTCGGTGGGGGAGAAGGGTGCGTTAGGTAGAGGGAAAGGCAGGGGCCTGCAGACAGTGTATATGGTGTGTCCAGGAAGAGCAAATGCTTAGAGGATTGTTCACCTCTGTGAACCCGATGCTTGAGCTCGTAGGCTGCATGGACTTGATGGGATAGGGTGGGTCGGGTCAGGGATGACTAAAGAGCGGGGAGGACTTTGGTTGGGGGGCCGAAAAGTTCGAGGCCCAGAGTCCCCAGGTAGACTCTCAGGCCCAGCATGTTGTGTTGTTGGTTGGTTGGTGAGCAGCCTCCTGCTCCTGATCCTACTTTCCCCACCTTGGTCCTAGCGACCTGCCATTTCTCCAGAGAACTTCCTTTCTGCCTCCTGGACACCCTGGTTCAGCCCCGGCACCCAGCAGGACTGCTCGGAGTACCTCAAGTACCTGCTGGATCGGTAAGGAGGCCAGGCCTGGGGAACAGCCCCACCCCTCCGTGCTGATTTGCCTCCTAACTTGAAATTCGCATGCTGCATTGCACTTGTGGAAGGTTTGGAGAAGTGTGCAGTGAGTGTGGGGCCTGGGGCTGAGTGTGAGGAAGTCTGGGAGATGCCGACCTGCACGGTGACCCAGGAGTGCTAAGTGTGTGTGTATAACAGTACTGCACCCTGCTTGCCTGTGTGTGCGTGTGTTTTGTCACAGGTCTGGGGACATGTGCACATAGATATGTATATAGCAGGTTTGTGTGCCTGTATGCAGTAGATGTGTAGTGTGTGTGCCTGACTTGTGGGTGCATGGATGCTGTTTTGCACATGTAGGTATATTCCCTGTGTAGACTACTGCATGTGTATGCGGAACTGTGTGGCCAGCTGAGTAAGGTGGGGGGCACGAATCAGGCCGCTGCACTGGAGGTGGACCTGTGTGTGTACACAGACTGTGCTCCCTGCTCCAGGCTGCATGAAGAGGAGAAAACGGGGACCAGGATCTGCCAGAAGCTTAAGCAGTCCAGCTCGCCGTCCCCGCCTGAGGAGCCCCCTGGCCCAAGTTTAACGTCTGTGGAGAAGATGTTTGGGGGCAAGATCATGACTCGGATACGCTGTCTTCACTGCCTCAACGTTTCCTCCAGGGAGGAGGCCTTCACGGACCTCTCTCTCGCCTTTCCCCCGCCTGAGCGCTGCCGCAGCCGCCGCCTGGGCTCCGTGATGCTTCCTGCAGAGGCTGTCGGGGCCCCGAAGCCCCCGCCGCCATCTCAAGCTCACGTCCAAAGCGCGGCTGGTCCTCGGAAGCAGAGGAAACACTGCATCACAGGGGGTGTCCCCCCAGCCGTCCTGGACATTGAAGGCCTGGGCCCCCAGGAATGTGGCGGGCAGAGTGGGCAGGAGGAGAAGGTGGTGAAAGACGAAGTGAAGGAGGAGGAAGTGGGAGAGGCGAAGGGAGAAGAAAGGACCAGAGAGGAGGAGGAAGAAGTCGAAGAGGAAAAGGTGGACAAGGACATGGAGAAGGACAAGGAGAAGAAGAAGGACAAGGACAGCCTGGGCCCGGGCACCCACAGGGCCGCCTCCTCTGGGGATGGCTCCCGCTCTGTGCTGGACCTGGTGAACTACTTCCTGTCCCCTGAGAAGCTGACGGCGGAGAACCGCTACTATTGCGAGTCGTGTGCCTCGCTGCAGGAGGCCGAGAAGGCGGTGGAGCTGAGCCAGGGCCCGCGCTACCTCATCCTCACCCTGCTGCGCTTCTCCTTCGACCTGCGCACCATGCGGCGCCGCAAGATCCTGGATGATGTCACCATCCCCCTGCTGCTCCGCCTGCCCCTGGCCGGCGGCCAGGCCCAGGCCTATGACCTGTGCAGCGTGGTGGTGCACTCCGGAGTGTCCTCGGAGAGTGGCCACTACTACTGCTACGCCCGTGAGGGCACTGCCCGCCCAGCCTCCTCCCTGGGAGCAGCGGACGGGCCGGAGCCCGAGCACCAGTGGTACCTGTTCAACGACACCCGGGTGTCCTTCTCTTCCTTTGAGTCTGTCAGCAACATCACTTCCTTTTTCCCCAAGGATACAGCCTATGTGCTTTTTTACCGGCAGCGGCCTGGGGAGGGACCTGAGGCTGAGCTGGCCTCCCCAAGAGTCCGGACAGAGCCCCCCCTTCATAAAGACTTGATGGAAGCCATTTCCAAGGACAACATCCTTTTCCTGCAGGTGAGAAGGATGTCGGGACCTTGCTCTGAGCTCCTGGGTGGAGAGGCTTCCCAACACAACCTCAGTTTAGAGAAGCCACTGCTCCTCTGAGTCTGTCCCTTGTTTCTTTTGTCCATTCATCTGTCACTCAGTGCTGGGGGATACTGGTAGACCAGATAGATCTAGCCCTTTACTTCAGGGCATCAGACATCGAACAGCATCAGTTACTCAGTTTTTGTACGAGTGCTGAAGGAGCAGTGTGAGGTTCTACAAGTGGAGTCACATGAACGGGTACAGAGTGGCTCTGGGGAATCCAGGGGATCCCCCTGCTCACTGAGCTGCCTGTCACTGTGCCTTTGACTCCAGTCTTTAGTGTTTAAGGGTGTTGTCAAAATGCTTAGCAATTAGAACAGCAAGGGCTCTGACGAGAGAGGGGTAGTGGTCACAAACAGCTGCAGCAGCCATGCCAGGGCCTATGAACAGCACCAGGAGTGGGGTCACTGGGCCTGCTGTCACATGCCTGCCAAGCTGTCCGGGCAAGGTGGCTTCAGTTCAGTTGGAGGAAGAGCTTGCTCACCAGGGAGTCTGTGCCTGGGGCCCTAAGAGGCAGTGAGCTGGACAGTGGCGCCAGGAAGCCCTTGGGAAGGTCCCTGTGTGGTTTGACATGACCCTTGAAGTCCTTGGACCTCCTGCTTCCTAGGGCCACATCCAGCCCTTCTTGGCTATCACAGTCCAGTCTGAAGGGCTGGGTTTTTCCTGGGAGAAGGAAAACAGATTTTGAAGCGTAGATCGTAGGATGGAAGGATGGATCCTTCCACCTGTCTCCCCACTGAGCTGAAACCCCTCCTGGGCAGGAGCTGTGGCTCCTCTGTGCCTGGCCCTGGGACCAAAGCAGACATGCAAGTGCTGTGCTGGCTGACACTGGGGGATGGAGCGAAGGGAGGACTCTGGCTTTGGAGCCTGAATTTTACGCTGCTTTCCCCGCCTCCATCTGTGTTCCAGGAGCAGGAGAAGGAGGCACGGAGCAGGGCGGCCTACATCTCTGCGCTGCCTGCCTCTCCGCGCTGGGGGCGAGGCTTTGATGAAGACAAGGATGAGGATGAAGGCTCTCCGGGGGGCTGCAACCCTGCAGGTGGCAGTGGCGGTGACCTCCACAGACTGGTCTTCTAGTGTGCACCCTTCCCCGTTCCTGCCTGTGGGGGTGCCACAGCCAGCCTCAGGGGAGGCCTTGACCCCCATCTTCTGGGAGACAGACAGGTGGGGTCCCGGTCCCAGGCAGAGGTGCTCTGCCAGGTGGGGTTGGAGGGAGGCTGCGGAGGCAGACCCTTCTGAGGGCAAGAAACGGAGGGGGAGCTTTTGGGACATTGGTCCTCAGTCTGACGGGGTAGCACATGGAGGCTCAGATGTAGAGGTGAGAATCACACCCCTTAAACTGGGCCTCAGGCCCAGGCCCTGGGAACCCCATTAGGCATTTACCAAGTGTCCTGGCCAACTTGAAGCACCTTAGAGGGAGAAGGACACTGCAGCCTTGTCCCCTGCAGACTACTGACAGGGCTGACCGCACAGCTCTAGTGTCTTGCCATGAAGTAGCATTGCCCTTCAAGCTCCTTTTAGACCCTCCTGCTGCTCTGTGGAACAGCAGAGCAGGAGTCATGCCTGTGCCCAGAGGGGCTGCCCTGTTTCTCTGATGGGGTTTCCAAAGTAACGTGCAGGTGCCTGCACCTTTGTCCTTTTCCTGGGAGGAGTGGAGGTGGGAAGCAGCCTGGCCCAGCACCAGACTGCCTGCCCCTGACAAGCAGCAACATGTAGAAGGGTCTCACCGTGGGAGACCCTGCGCCCTCTCTGCTAGCCTGCCTCAGTGCCTGAGATGCCACGGTGCGCATCCCCCTTCTGGTTGAGATGGATACGCCTTATTTCACTGCAGATCTGTGTTTCTCATGCAGCCGTTGTCTGTCCTGAGGAGAGCTGGCTGGCTCAGCCCTTCGTCGCCTGGGGGCCGGTCGGGAGGGCTTGGTGCAGAGTAGCTGCTGACCTCACTTGCCCTAACCCTGCGGTATCCCTTTGAAATGGAGAGGAGAGACCTAGTGTCTCAAATAGGAATAAAAATTTGTTCTCTGAAACCTTTAAAGCTGTCGTTCTTCCCACCTAGTGGCTGTGATGTCCGCCGTACCCTTGGTGGGTCTAGGCAGGAAGGAAGGTACACTCCCTGCTCCGTTGACTTGTGCAACACACCGCAGGAGGCGAAAGCTCCTGTCACTGAAGCGCCCTGTAAATGAAAGGTGAGGACTGGAGGCCCCAGAGGGCCGAGTCAGGGCCAGAGGAGGGGACACTTCAAAGAGGCAGGTGCTGGCAGGGGGAAGGGAGAACGCTAATTATCCTGAGAAGCAGGGGGCCCTTAGCCTTCGGAGGGTGGGTGGGTGCACAGGCTGGGGCTGCCTGTTGAGATGTTGTCTGGGGACTTGACTGTCAGGTGGGGCTGGAGCTTAATGTCTGGGGGTTTCTCAGACCCCAGCAACTCCAGCCTGTGCGTACGTAGCTACTGCTGATACCACATCCCCCTTCCTTCTATCTGAGAACTGAGGGCTGGGTGGCCTCTCCTGGGTTGGACATGGGCACAGGTCAGGAAGAAAGCTGGAAGCAGGGCCTTCCCCAGGGGCCGCCTCACTTGCGGAGCTGGAGAGGCCCCTTGCTGCCCACACGGCCTGTCCTGTTCGGGAGAACAAAGGAAGGGGGAAAGCGGGGACAGAGGTGGCGGCCAGGGGTGTGACCAGGGCTTGGCTTCAAGGGCTGCCTGCCTGTAGGTGGAGTTGAGTTTTGGCTCAAGTGCCACAGACCCTTCAATGTTCTCAGGGTCTCAGGGACCAGTGAAAGTGGGCCAATAGCCTGACAGGCACCAAGTCACACTCAGATTCATTTTTCAGTCTCAGGCCAGGGTGTCTTCTAAGAATAATGAACTGGCAGATGGCTACTACAATGTCCATTTTACACATCAGGAATACAGACACCGAGGTAAGGAGGGTTTGTTCTTGTTTCCAGCCAAGGAAATGATCCAATTATTTTTTTATTAAAATGAATGTGGAGCAGAAGGGCCCGAGCCTTCCTAGGAGCACAAGAGACCCAATTTTCTCGTCAAGAGCGTGTTGACGCTGACACCCAGGCAGCCCCACGGGCTGGCACAGTCCCTTGGACAGATGCAGCAGCCCACAGTGGTTGCTTCTAATGGACTTTATTGTTGTCCTGCTCCAACACCATCATAAAAAGGGACCTGCAAGTGACAGGCCTGTACCATGTGTCACCACAGCAAAAACAGGACCCACACGAACATGTTCCCACCCTACCCCAGACCTACTCACAGGATAAATACATGTTACAAATATTTTCTTAAAAAAAGAAAACAGAATAAATTAATAACTTAAGTGATTAGGCACCAACAGTGATTTGAAAAATTAAATGTCAATTTTAAATGCTAGCAGGGCAAGAACCCAAGACTGGGCTTCTCCTAGCCCGTTTTGTGTTTCCTGACAAATAGCAACAATTCTGTGTGAATGATTCTAATTTTCAAGACACATGTAACCAACAAATACACAAGAACGCACACCACCAAACATCACATGACAGCATCTCCAGTGGCCCCCACCCCCACCCCAAGGTAGCCAGCCTGGCCTCAGGCCCCATGGGGCTGGGTGGCTCCGTAGGGAGGGGCCGTCAGCCTCGTTCCCCCACTTTGCAGATGAGGACAACGGGCCCACTCCCTCCTGTGCGACACACTGCTTCCAGAGTTCTGTCGCAGGGTGTGCGTCAGGGCAGGGCTGGTTGGCCACGCTTGGGGCTGAGGCCTTAGCCCTGTGGCAGGTAACTGGGACAAATGGCAGATGGGAGTTGGGTCCGTGCCCTGATCACACAGAAGGGTTGTGCTTCTGTCCTACGAATGGGATATGTTTGAATGGTTTCAAATGTAGAGGTTACCAAGATCAACCTAGGGAGGAGACTGGGCTCGCTGGCTGCCTGACCCTCAAGAGAGGTCACAGAGCAGGGAGTTCTCCCTTAAAGATGCAGAGCATCAGCTGCTTCAGACACCCCCCTCCCCATTCTAACTGCCCCTCCCACAGAGGCACAGGTGAGGGTGGGAAGAAGACATGTCTCCCTGTAGTGCTCTCCTTTTCTCATGGCTCCTGCTCTTCTTTAACGTTGCAGAGGTGGGGCTGCAAGTGGGTGAGGCCGGCTCCTTCTGTGGGGGGCCCCAGGCAGGATGAGCCCTGTGTTAACAATGCTGAGAAGGCAGCCTCAGTCTTGCCAGACTGCCAGGAAAGGTGGATTTGGACCCCTTGATAGGCCAAAGGAACAGTTTTTAAAACTGAGTGGACAGGTATGTACTATACTAAACACTTGGTAGTTTGGGGCTTGTGTACCAGGTTCCTCTCATGTACTTCACCTTTGCCCTAAGAGTTTGGGGGTTTCTAAGACCCAAGAACTAAAGGGAGGTCCCCTTGCAGATTTGATTTGAACACAGTCTCTGAAGGCTCCAACCAGTTTAATTCATATCATGGCACAGTCAGAAAATGCTGACATGAGGGCACCAGCGAGCGGCCAGCACAAGTGGCCATCAGCGCTGGGAGCTGCAGGCACCCACCCTCAGGCCCACCTGTAGCCCAGGGGCGGCCCCATGGAAAGCACTACCATAAGAGACCCTTCATAGGGGCCCCTGCAGGGACATAGGGCTGGACAGAGTGAACCAACAGACCCTGCCCACTGCCACCATTACCATTCACCTGGGGGGACACGGAGGCAAGGACCTGCACTCGTGAAGGTCTTTTGTACACAGAGTGCAAGGCTTCCCAAGTCTCTCCTCCCTTCTTCCTCCACTGGACCCAGCACTACATTCCTTCCCTTAAAAATCCGACCCGTCCTCTTCTAAGACCCACCCTCCTTCTCACCTAGAAACCGCATTCCCTGCTCCCAGCCCCTTCCCATGCCTGGCACTGTCTCCCTGGGATGCAGCCTCGCGTCCTCCGCTCCCACCACTTCAGAGTGGCTGTGCGTCTGTCCTAGGAATGGGGACATCAGCATTTTAAGTCTCTCATGGCCATTACCAATGCCTTCTTTTTTCCCACTGGTTGTAACCTCAAGGGCAGGAACCATCAGATTCATGCTTGTGTCCTCAGTGCCTAGCCCAGGGCCTGGTCACACCAGCCATTAATGACTGCTGGTTGAGTTGATTTGAGCTAATATTAGGAGGAGGGGGCTCCTGTTAAGACCATGTTCTCCCAGGACAGAGCTTCTTAGGGACTGGTCAGGCCAGTGGGCTAGTAAGGGGCGTGGGTACTCACGCACAGAAATCTAAAAGGTGAGTGGGAGCTGTTTTCTTAGGAGGATGGGCTACTCCGTAGCCTAGGGAGAAACAGCTGGTCTTCCTGTTGCCTCTGAAACTCCAGAAAATTGGGCCAAGAGCTTTCAACATAAAAAAATTCAGGTCCTCCTCCTCAGGCTGGGGAGAAAAAGTCCCTGGCAGGGAAAGGTGGGGATCGGCATGGAGCTGCTAGCCTCCCCAGTCAAGGGAGAAGCCTGGCACCAGGCCACCCTCGTACCTGCCCCGAGGCCTGGCACAGACCCCACCCCCACAGGTCCTCCTCCAGGCTCTGTCCTGCTCTCTCCCTCGCACTGCTTTTCCCGTTGCCTCAGTCCTGGGAACTGCCCTGGTGTCACACTGCCACATACAGAGCTCCTCTGCTCCGCTCCACATCCCCTGGCATTGCCTCCACTAGGCCCTCCGCATGCATTTTCCCACTTGCTATGACAGCCCCCTGCCTCTCAACCCATCAGTTACCTGCACCGCCTCCTGCTGCACTGCCCTGTGCCTCTGCCCAGCCCATTCCTGTCCCAGCATTGCCCCTTGGTCTCTGCATCACCTGCAGTGTCCCCTGCACTCCCTCCATCACTTCCTCACAGCTCCACCAGCCCCTCCCTGAGCTCACGGCTCAGCCCAGTCCAAGCCTGCTCCGACGGGACCCTTAGGTGGCAGGCACTTGGAGTCTTGGGGAAGCAGCATGGGCCTGTGGCTCTACAGTGTCCCTGTCTCCTGGGCTCTGAGCCCTCTCCTTGTTCCTGGCTCCTCCTCATCCTGTTTTCCTGTCCCTTTGTCTGCATCCTTCTGCCTCTCCTACCCCGAAAGAGCTACACTGTGACTGGCTGAACGTGGGGGCCGCTGCAGGTGCCACCTGCCTTCTGCAGCTGAGGAGCAAATTCTTTTGTCCCTCAGGATCACCTCTAACCTTGCTTCTCGACTCCCATCTTTTGGTAGCTTGCCTTTCCCCATGCCAAGACAGACAGGGATGAAGTCCTTGTCCACTCGGGTCTGCTGGTCCTTATCTTCCTGGTCAGCGAGATGACAGCTTCTTCCGGGCCTGTCCAGGGGGCGCCCAGGGCTGGGGGCTGGGACCACGTTAGGTGTGGAATTGGGCTCAGAGACCCAGCCTGCCCCTCTGTACATCTAGTAGTTACTTAGCTCTATGGGCAGGGCAAGGCTGAAGGATGCATTTTGGCAATAGCTCTAAGGTGGACAGAGGTGTGGCCATTACTGATAAAAATCAAAGGTGGGCCCCAAGTGGGCAGAAGAAGTGTCTTGATCAGGCCCTCACCTCCCAGGGGAAGGGTTCAGGGTCCCTGATGTCAAGTGTGTTGAAGGCCAGAGTGGCAGAGTGGAGAGGGGTGGGCGGGAGGGGGCAGTGGGAGGGGAGACCGGGTGGAGCCAGCTCTGGGGCCTCCAGGCCCCTCTCCAGGTTCGGTGGCCTGTGCGTCACAGCTTGGCACCCTTCGAAGGCTCCGAGGACTGCCGCACGTCTGTCCACTCCTGCATGGTGCTCTGCAGGGCTTGGGTCTTCTCCTTGTCCACTTGCACGTAGTCCACCTTCTCGTCAGAAGTGACGGATGACGTGGATGGCTGGGGGTCAGAACAGGGAAGCAGAAGTTGCTGTGAGTTAGCCTGAGGTGGGGGCTGCTGGGTGAGCGCCTGAGTGGTCTCTGTGGGACAGTGGGCGCCTCTGCTCCGGCTTTGGCTTTAGGAGTCTGTCTGCTTTTCCTGAAAGGGGCTCTGGGGCCTGAACGCCACTCTCCCTCACCCCTCCTGTTGGCTACAACCGCCCCTCCACACCCCCTGACTTCCCGGCTCCTAGCCGGTCCAGGCCTTTGTCTGTCTCCACCCACCTCCACCTCTGTGACCACCCCTCCAGGGGAGGCATTTGCTGGGTGCCAACAAGTACTGGCCACAGGGCTCTGTGTATGTCCCTGTGGGGCACCTGCCCTGCTGCCTGGGGTGGGCAGCGAGGTGTACTTCCTGCAGAGTGCTTTCCTCAGCCTGCAAGTCCCTTCAGAAACCCAGCAGGGCTCTGTGACCCGCTGAGACGGTGAGTTCTCCTCAAAGAGAGATTAGACCCAGGAGTCCCAAGTCTTGGCTCTGTCACTGATAGATTCTGGGACCCTCGGCAGATCTGTCTGTCAGTGTGCCTCCCTTGCCCAGCTGTGTGGCCAGGGGAGGGCCGGGCTACGGAGGTCCCTTGGACCCGGGGACTGTGCGCTGAGCAGGGCCGGTGGGAGCCCTGTAAGACCCAGATGAGGGCGCAGTCAAGTAGCAAGAGGCGGCCTGCTGCAGGTCAGGCTGAAGGCACCCTCTGCCCTGAAAGCTCGGACACCCCACCCCACCTCAGGTACCTTGCGGTGGGGGCTTGGGGAGCTTGGCTGGAAGTCCAGGGCCAGGTAATCGACGCTGCCAGTGCTCTTCTTAGGGGCTGGACTGTTGGTGCCGCTGGGAATGGGCGATGCAGACACTGGGTTTTGCTGTATCACATGGAGGGAAAAAACTGTTTAGGAATTGGACTAACCCACTACCCCAGACCACCCCTGCTGGGAGTACGAGCTGCAAGCCTGCTTGGAGCCTATGCCAGGGACTTTCATGTTCTTACTGAAATCCTCCAACAATCCTGTGATGTAGGTATAGTTACTATGCTTACTTAAAAAAAAAAAAAAAAAAAAAAAAAAGGTAAAACTGGTTCAAAGAAGTGAAGTGGCTTGGCTTGGGGTTGTATCACTAATGAGCAGGGATAGGAACCAGGTCTGTCTGCCGACTCCCAAACCTGTTTTTTTTTTTTTTTTTTTTTAAAGATTTTCATTATTTTTAGAGAGAGGGAGAGAGACATCAATGTATGGTTGCCTTTCACCTGCCTCCAGCCACAGACCTGGCTGGAGACCTGGCTTGCAACCTGGTTATGTGCCCTGGCTGGGAATTGAACCAGCAACCTTTGGGTTCACAGGCTGGTCCTAAACCTGTTCTAATCCCATTGTACATTCTTCCCTGCTAGGACATCGGGCCAAATTTCATCTACAGTCTCCTTGAGAGACCCAGCCTCTGCTCACTGGCCCAAGAAGGGGGCATGTTTCCTTTACACACTGGATGTGGGAAAGTCATCTTTTGCACCGAATCTGCATCTTGGCCAAGAGCATCCTGTTCCCTCCAGCCCCAGCCCCGCAGAGATCCTAGCAGAGTGGCCTCGTGCCCAGGCTGCCCATGCCCAGCTCCTTCAGCAGCTCTTGCAGTGACATGCGCTAGGGGCCCATCTTCATCCAAACACCTCCACTGACTTGTCCAGGACTTTCTTGCAGTCTCGTGCTAATGAGAAAGGCTATAGTCCTGTGCTCTGTGTTTGGCTGCTTTATCGGTTGGTTGGTTCTTTCAATATGCAGTAACAACCACATGCTGGGCAGCTATTCTCTTTTCAGTGAGGATCTCGAGGAGGAAACTTGCCACACTCAGCCTGTGTTTAGCCTCTGCTGCAGCCTTCACTGCAGTGAGTCATTCCCTGTGTGGTCCCTTGTGCTGGCTATGGCCACGGGGACAATGGGATAAGGAAATGGAGGGAAGGTTTTTACAAGCTTTTTAACAGGGTAGAAGAAGGAATTAATTCTGAAGGGTACACTTGTCACTATTCTGAAACACCTGTCTAGTCATCTGGCCTACTAATAACCCTTTGGGGGCTCCCTCCCACCCACAGGAAAAGAGCAGACTTCCCAAGACAGCATGTGGGGTCCTTCATTATCTGGCTCCAGTCCAACTCCCCCCACCCCCCGTCAGCCACAGTTAATGATTATCGTTCTCCTGCATGGCCACCTCAACCTCAGTGTCTCCCCTTTCCCCAGCCTGGTACGATCACCTCTCCTGCAGATGCATCCTGCCAGTGTCCTCTCAGGGACACTGAGCATGCTATCTCTGTCACAGCCAAAGGAACGCAGGCCTTCATGGTCTCTATGACCACGGCCTCTGAGGATAAGGGACCGTGTCTTTATGGCCTCTGCTGATAACCTTACAGTGCTCATCACACATGTGACTCCAAGAAGATATGCAGCATCAAACAAAATAACAAATAATGTGGGAAGCCCTGGGCCTTGGAGAGTGAGGCAAGCTGGGAAGTGGGGCTGTGACTTGGATGGGAGTCACTGCTGTGGGCCCCAGGGACTCACCATAGGGACGTAGTTCTCTTCACTGTCTCCCGAGTCCGTGCTGGTGATGCTCTGTGTGGAGATGGGGCGGCAGTACTGGGAGGAGCTAGAGTTGAGGGTGTGGCTGTTGTGGAGGGAAGACGAAGAATGAACCCCGGGGAAGTTCCCAGCCTCCACCTGGGCCTCCACCCGGGCCTCCAGCCCTCACACACCCAGACTTCTACCCTCAGAGCGCCACACTTCATCAACAGGTGAAGATCTGATTCGGGGCAGATATAGTTATCCCTGCTTTCAGTTGAGAACACCAACCCCCCAGAGATCTAGAGACTGCTCAGCCACTGACAACGTTATCATCAGGATACAGCCTTCCTGACTCCAGCTTGGCCGCTAACTAGTCCCTTCACCTGCCCTAATGGCTCTGTTTAAAGCTCCCACTTCCAAAAAGATACTCACATGGCCCTAGACCAAGACTTGGTGACTGGTGACTTGAAGGGGAGCTCATCGATGACGGTGTTTCTCAGGTCGAGTGGTGTTGGCTTTGCTGGAGCAGAAATAAAAAGTTGAGTTATCAGCCATTACTAACAACGCGACACACACATACTTACATATAACACACAGGTATACTTGTAAACGCCTTCACATTCATCCTAGTTTTGCATGGGGAAACTGAGGCTTAGCACATTTATATAATCTTTGCCCACATCGCTAGGCCTTGAAGCCATGTCTTCAGATTCTAAATTACATATTCTTTGCACTGTATATATGGTAATCATCTTTTCAAAATCCAAAATGGGGACATGAAGCCTGACAATGGATTGTTCTCCCCAGATTTGTGACTATACAGGGAAACGAGAGGTGATCCTTGAAGTGGAGAATGTCACCATGACTACTTTCTGCTGCTCCTAGGCCAAGGCTGTGGATCCCAAAGTGGAGGAATGTCAATGCCATAAGACCCTGCAGGCTTCCATTCAAATGCTAAGATGTGAATTCCCTGTTGACCAGACCAACCAGGGCTTGTATCTGCCAAAGGTCATCCCACTTCTCCCTTTGAACCCCTGCCACTAATCCAAGGCCAATGGTGTGAGGTAGAGGCAGGCCTGGAAATTGAACCTCTTGGTCTAGGTGCCAGGGACACAGATCTAATTTGATGGAACATCTGCTCTAGACCAGAGTCAATGTCCCAGGTACCTTCTTTCTAAACAAACCTGGGAGGCAGGAATCACTATTCCCATTTCATAGACACAAAAATTGAAGCTCAGGGAATTAAAATGATTTGCCCAAAGGTACACCGAGGAAGTCCTAGATAGGGATTCCAACCCACATTTACATGGTTTGAATGTTCAAGCCTTTTTATTACATCATAATGTATCTTTTAATAGACTACTCTGTCAGTTCCACCCTATTCTACCCTAGATCCAATACTAACCCTTTACCCTTGAATAGCATTTTCTAGTTATGAAGTACTTTTAGCTATATTATCTATGTTCCTCAATTCCTTTGGGAGGTATGCATTATATTTTTCATTTCACAGATGAAAAAACAAGCCTCGGAGACACAGAATGATAATCTGTCTACACGCACATGCTAGCAGGCGGCCGGGCTGGAACCTGAGTCTGTTCTCTCCTGACTCTTACACTCCTCTGCTCACCAGGCTTCTCCAGCAGCCAGTCCCTAAGGTGCTAGACCACTAGGACGAATCTGGGGTGTGTGTATGTGTGTGTGACTTTGGTGTGGTTTAGGCCCCAGAAGCTACCACTTCCTGGCAGGTAGAGTTCAGGATCCACGTGATTGTAAATGAATGCAAACAGTCCCTGGCAACTGTCCAGAGATGGGACAAGGAAAGAGTGGACTTACCTTTCCGGTCAGGTTTGAGGTTGCGGTTGACAGGGGGTGGCTGGATTTCACTCCCTCGGCTGGGGCCTCTGTGCATAGGGAGGGCTGTCGAGGGGTAGCCAAGCGGGTCAAAGTGATGGGGTCCTGGGCTCATGGGGATGTAGACACTCTGAGCATTATCACCTGTTCGCTCCAGGGCCAGCATGGTGGAGGAACCTGGATTCATGGGCACGTAGTTGTCTTCAGAATTGGTGCTATCCGATCGGCCTATAAATGTTTTCCCTGGCTATGAAGGAGAGAGAAACACAGCTGTCGCTTTAGCAAGAAGAAACAAGAGGGGCTAAGAGAATTTATACACAAGGGAAGAAAAGTCAAGACTGACTGAGTTGCACTGTGAATTTATAAGGTAGATCCTGGGAAACTCAACAAGAAAGCAGAGGCGAGAGAGGAAGAAATGAGGTCTGGGGGTCTTGTCTAGCTTCCATGACCCCTTGGGACTCACTACTTTTGATACATCTTTTATATGCAATCACTGGTGGCTGGATCCACAAGGCTTTCCAGGTATCGAAGGCTGGGGTAGCACAGGCCGTGGGCTGCACAGGTTTGGCTTAGGACCCGCCCTCCACCTCAGGTGAGGACTCACCATCGGCAGGTTAGCCACTCAGGCCCTAAGCTGGCCAGGAGCACGTTAGAAGCCGGGCTCTGGCTGGAGGGTTGGGCCAGCTGTGCTTCCCTAGTCCAGCCTTCAGTGTGGCCACCGAGCTGCAGTCAGAGTTGCCAAAGAGTATGTGGCACAGCAACCCTGACAAGAGCCCGGTGTGTTCAGTAGTATAACCAAGCTGCTTCTGCTTTGGTTACTTAATTTTCAGTCTTCTCCAGATGCTCAAAGTCAGGCCTAGCCTGCTTCAGGGGGCCCGACACCTCGCCAAGCTGTGGTCAGTCCCCTCTAGAAGGCAGCCTGGGATCCGGCACTCAAACCCTCATTCTGCCCCCAAGCTGGACCCCAAGCCACCTCTGCCGGCTGTTACCGCAGCCCCTCCTCCAGGGGGAGGAGACCCCATAAGGATGCTGACCCAGATCCACCATCCCAGAGCCTGCGTCCTCTGCATTCTAGACCGTCCTGCTCACACGTGTTGTCTGGTGCTCCTACACACACACATTTCTGCCACTGCCGGATGCCTGCATCTTATTTTCTAAAAACTCAACCCGGGGTTCTGAATGGAGACAAGAACTAGGCAGGTTCCTACGAGGGAGATGATGTCACTCTTTGGGTGACCTTCAACCCATCTGAGCTGGCTGAGGACCCCTGGCCCAACCCCACTCACCAGGAGAGAACCGACTCCATCGCTCATGGACTCTGCGGAGCGGCCGGCGCTCTGCCCACCTCGATGGGGAGACTCGTAGGACTCACAGGAAGAGGCTGCCACAGAGGAAGGAAGACCCAGATGTGCTCAGGGTTGATGTGCGATAACGCTCACCCAGACCCTCATCAGCGTTACTCGGGGACTCAGAAAACCCCAGATGACACCACTCTCAACCCGCAATGATAAGGTATTAGTTTGGCCACATCACTCCTCAGTTCAGAAATCCCTCCCAGGCCTCTAGCTGGAGATACCATGTTGGCATCTGTGTTGAATCCCTCCTTGACCACTTCCACCCTCATTTATGCCCTTCTCCTCTCGTACGGCACCCCTGTCCTACCCACCCAACCACCACTGGTGCGAATACGACAGCCATGCTGATACTTGACTGAATTATACACGTTGACTTTACTTCCCCAACAACATGTGAGTTCTCTGAAGGGCAGGGACATGTTTTCAATGTCTCTGTTATCTCTGTTTTAGAGCACAGGGTGAGTGATCAAATAGTTGATGGACTGAAAGACTTCAAAGAGTATTGAGCTACAAGGCCCGTCTCTGCCCCTGACTGACTTGGCAGCCCTTAGTGAGCATCCCAACTACCATGGGCCTCCTGAGAAATGGACCCAATGAAGCTTTGCCTTGCCAAATTCTGCGTGTCACTACTGGCTTAACAGCAGAACAGATGCAACAACGGGCTTTGTAAGCTATAAAACTAAAGGGATGAATATTATTGTACTTTTTCATTTAACAGAAGAGATGATATGCAGGCTGGTGTACTCTAAGTGGAAAACAAGTGACAACAGAAGTGATATCCTTCTGCTGGAAGTTCGGACTTCGAACAGACATTCAAGGGTGACTTAAGAAATATTCTGAAGATCTAATTTTAATAGTCTGCTAGTCCACATAGGTTTGGCTCCAGTTTGGGTGGGTCCTCTAAGTTGATTTTTGCAATCTCTGGTTTCATTTATAAATGAATAAAATACTAGGATTTAGACTTCCAAACCCAGAACATGTTGTATTGTGGTTAACCAAGACTGCTCTATTTCCCTGAGTGGAATACCAATTGCCCTGAGGCAGGGTCCGCTACACTCTTGCCATTCTGGGTGCCCACGAACAGCCTCCAGTGCTGGAGGACCCGCTCGTGAGGGCCTGAGTGCAAGGTGTGTAAGCCACGGCGATGACCTGGGTGGTCCTTAAGTCTCCTGGGCATGGAGAGCCATGGACTAGCACACTGCTGAGAACCCCTGTACTACCTCCCCGTGCCCTCAGCAAGGGCTGCCGCTGACCTCGGTGAAGTCGGCTGTTGTCCATTGCAGGGAGCGTGTTGCGCCTGGGGATGGTGGCGGCGGCGGAGACCGATCTGCTATGTTCCCCGACTGGAGGTCTCTGCTGAGGGCTGCCCCACCGAGGTGTTTCTGCCTGGCTTGGCTTGGGGGGTCTGGGTGGGGGGGCTATGGCGGAGTCCCTAGGAGTGCCCACTGCCAGGGCATTGTGGTTCTTGTCCAGTGTAAACGTCCGAGGGATCTGGTAGGCTGAGAGCGGGGTGGTCGGAACATCCATGTTGTCCACCAGGAGGTCCCCGAACTCCCGGCACAGGGTGTTGCTGGGCGTCTTGAAGGTGTACACCTCCTCATTATCTGTCTCAGAGCCTGTGAGGCTGCCCTTCGTGTGGCTGTGGGCAGCCAGGCTCCGGGGGAGGTCGTAGGTACTGTCTCTGAATTCTGTATGGTGACGGCTGGGCTTGGGGAGACTATAGAAGCCATGGACTTGGCCACCGACTCCGTTGACACAGTGTCCATTGCCCTGGGCGAGTTTCTGGACGGCTGTGTCACTCCTCATGAGGAACGAGGCCCTGGTGCCTTGAGAGAAGCTGGCACTCCTACAACAGAGAAAGAAGAGAAGGGACAGGGGGTTAGAGGAGGTCAGGCCTGCCCGCCGAGGGAGGATGGCTGGCATGTTCAAAGCCTCACACAGCAACTTGGTGTGGGGAAAACAGACTGAGAAGGCAGGCAGGCCTGGGGCTTATCTCAGTATACTAGGTGTGTGACCTTGGGCAAGGCACTTCCTCTTTCTGAGCTTCAGCTCATGCATCTGCAGAAATAATGATTAGTAACATACCGTGAAAGTTATTCTGAAATTAGACCCTTGTTATATAGATGCTTGATCAACCTTAGCTTTTGTTCCTCTCCCTGTCCCCAGATGGCTGTGATTAGCAGGGCTGGTCTCACCTTACTGTCCCACCTCCCACAGCAGTTATCAACAAGCCAGTTATACTGCTAACTTGTTGGCCATTTTAAGTCGGAGTATATACATTTGAATACAAAGGTTGGTAGTGGAAAGACCTCTTAAGTCAGTGTCAGAAAACAGCAAACAAATCTCTTAGGTCTCAATTTTCCCACTGTAAAATAAGTTAGTTTATGGGTGTTGATGTTCTAAGTTATAAAGAACTATTCAAATGTTAACTATAGATTTATCTTCTACCATGTATTATGGTTTGTTGGGAGGCATTTATAAGGGGAAACATCTCTTTCCAGAAGCCTAAGTATCTATGGGAAAGATGTTCGGGAATTATATTTAGGATAGAGTTTTATTATTTAAAAAAACTTAGGTGTTTGGGAAATAAGACCAAACTGAGCAGTTTAAAGACCTAGGAGTAGAGGAGAGACCTGAGTTAGGTTCCAGTGCTGCCACTGGATGTCAGTGGGTGTCAAAGACTCCTAAGGGTCCGTTTGGCTCAGAAGCAGCCCTAGCCTTTGGCTTTGTAAGTATGGTTTTCAAACTGCACTTTGTGTTCTGTGCTAGTAGGGATCCAGGTCTAGTTTTCTCTTTAGTACATTATAATTCTTCATAGCATTTCATTTTTAGGGAAAAGAAGCCACTACTCTAGAACAATCCCTTCTAGCAGTGGTTCTGTCATCTAGGGGTTATAAACCTCTATGACTCTGATAAAAAGCTCTTTGAATTTCTTACCAGTATAAAACAGTGTGTGTATGTGTACAAATACACATAAACACATCTAGATCAATATACATAAATGCATTTGCATGCTGAATCTGGGGGATGAGGGTGTCATAACCCCTGTGGCCAGTCCACAGAACTCGGGCCTCACAAGCTCTTTGGGTTCACAAGGAGCTTGTTGTGTATGGATGTGGCCACCAGGTGGTGGTAGAAAATAGGGCCCAGAGGCCTAGATGGGGAAGGGAAACAGGTGTCCTGCTCAGGCTCTGTTTTATGCAAATTTGCATCCATTTCAGTCCCCCAACCTTCAGCGGCCCTTCTTTCTAGGCCTCTGTGTCCTTTCTCCCTTTCTGTCCCATTCCACACACATAACCAAGCCAGCAGCCATGGGCCTAGTTCACCGAACATCTAGCCTTTAGATAATGCAGTGCTTGGAATAGAGGTAGGTGAGCCACTCAGTAGTGGGCAGAAGGTTTTCACGTGGTTTGCATCTGTTTTTGGTATATTTCATTTTGATTTTTGGAATTGCCAGCTCTCTGTTGGGTACCCCTATCTGGATTAGTTCATTCACATGTTCTGAAATCCTACACTCCACCTCGTCAGGCATACTAGATACTGAGATGCCTCCTGTCCTGGCGGGAAGGCAGGCCGTGGTGGAGGAAGTGACTTGCATACAAATCATTACCATCAAGTGGGTGAGTAATCGCCACTGACAGATTTATACCAACTCTCCTTGGGGGTGGTGCTACAGAATGTCAAGGGATGCTTCTTCAAAGATGTTACCTTGGAGTGAGTCTGGCAATTGGCCAGGCAAGAGGCAAGAGAAGGGAAAAGGTGTTCCAGTTACAAGCACAAAGAAGTAGAATCCAGGCTGGAGTGAGTGTCTTAGGAGGCCAGGCTGAGAAAAGACAGTGGAGGGGCCAGGCCAGAGCTGATGGGAATAGGGGGCCCCTGGGAGGATTTTAAGGTGGCAGTGGGGCTGGGGTGGGGAGAGCATTATAGCTGTCCTGCAGTCGTCTTAAACATATTCGAGAACGAATCATTGTCCTCCTGATCCCCCTGTTTTGGAAATGGCACCAGTCATTCAACCCTGAGAGTTATACACACTGTGAGTTTTCATTCAATAACTTCATAGATCCTACTGAATCCAACCCAATGCAGGTCCTGATTTTTCTCATGATAAAAGGGCTAGTGAAAACTCTCCCTGCCGTCTGCCCAGAACCTCTCTGGGCCTCATGACATCCCACTGCCGTTTACTTCTCTAAATCCCTAGTGTAAACGTTTTCAAAAAACGGTCTCATTGCCTTAGCACAGGAAGCTACATTCCAACTGCCTCGCAGCTCTCCAACCTCTTCCTGGCCCAGTGTTCCAGAGTTCCCAGTATGCCCCCCACACAATCGAGCCCCTGGGCTCTGTGTGTTGTTAGGTCTGTCTGGCAAGTCTCACTTCCATTCGGAGGGCTCCTACTCCTTTATCCCTCCAACTAACGGCACATCTTGGAAATGTTTCTACCGCCAGGCATAATCAGTCACTTTCTTAATTCTGTTCTTGGAGCAGGCAGCAACTGTTATCTGAGTTCCGTACTATTGTTACTTGTCTCTTCCACCAAACCACGATTTCTTCCATGAAAAAAACGCTCATGTGTTTCTCTTCCCTCAGCACCGGATTAGCACTGGTCACATAATAATGAATAAATGTTTGCTGAATGAACAACAAATGAATGTATAAACAGACCAACAAATAAAGGAGAGTGTCAGTGCCGCCATCCCCTTTCCTGAGCTCAGCCTAAATCCTTTGGGTCCGCAGGTCGACTCCCACCCCCTTTCAGAACCCACCAGCTGTTTTCCCACTGCCCGCTGTCCGGCACCCGCCTCTAACTCACAGAGCTGCGCACTCATCCATAAACTTGTCCCCGATGGTCTAAGCCCCCACCCCGGGCTCCTGTCATTCACTGATTTCTGGAATGCTCCGTTGGTGCATCAAAACTTACACAAAATGGAAAGCAAGCCATTTTGGTTCACGAAGGCGATACAGGTCCTCTAATTCTCCTCTCTCCTTCACCACACCTTCCTCTGCTCCTCCCCTCCTCACTATAGGCTCCCCCTCCACTCCCCACCTTGCCTGTGCGACAGCATCTGGGTCCCCGTCCTTCAGCATCGGCCAGACCCTGTGTTCCTAGAGGGCAAAAGACCTATCCTGTGTTCTGGGGTGGGGCCCATAATAATGGTACAATGTTGAGGAGGGGTGAGAGTTACTGCAAGAATCAGGTGGAGGAGTTGAACAAGGGAAACCAACTTGTCCCAAGTTCCATACTCAGATGGTGGCAGAACTGTTTCTAGCCCCCAGGTGTCAGGATGCCCTGTTCAAAGTCCCCCAAGAGGGGAATTCTGAGCACTCAGAAATCCAGTGGTCTTGAAAAATTCCACATGAACCTGTTCTGAGGCCCCTGCTACCATGACGTGCTGAGTTGCTTTCCTGGGAAAAATACCTGGAAGCAGAAGATCTGGAGCAGGATCTCTTCCAGGGCTGTGGGCTGACAGGGCCTCGTAAATTGAGTGTGACACTGTGCCAGACACATCCCATAGGATGGAGCTTTTTAACAATTCTCTCACAGACCAGATGGGGAAAATGCTAAGTGGTGGAGTTGTATGGGAAGATATTTGAATGCAAGTGTGCTGGGGAACTCCTCAGGCCAGGGAGGGGACAGAGGTAAGTTTGAGAGGAGACACTCCAGGAAGCCAGCAGCTCAGTGCCTTTCTTTCCCAGTCCTGGCTTACAGTGGCTCCAGGTATCATGGGTGGGTGGGGGGATTGCACGTGTGGTCTTAGTATCAACCCCAAACTTCTCCCTGGTTTTTAGGAATGGTTTCCTAGTTTTCCCATCCACTTTAGTTTACACTAGGTCTTTTGTGCATTTACATGCAATTGTATATACCATACTACACCAGGATTTTACTCTTTTCTACTTTACTAGACTACAAGTACTTTAACAATAAAGGGCTTTGTCTAATTTTTAATGAGTATGTTCCTGTTTAAGGAAACCTAGTTGATAAATACTTGTAGGTAAAATAACCACCATTTATAGTTCTGTAGTTGTCATTGGCAATCTTTTTTAATTAAAAACTTTTTCAACCGAATGTCAGCTGACATTCAATATTATATCAGTTTCAGGTATACAGCACAGTGGTTAGATATTTATATGACTTACAAAGTGGTCCTCCTATAAGCCTGGTACCCACCTCACGCCATATATCAGGGGTGTCAAACTCATTTTCACCGGGGGCCACATCAGCCTTGCAGTTGCCTCCAAAGGACCGAATGTAATTTTAGGGCTGTATGAATGTAATTGCTCCTCAACAGTTAAGCGAGCCGGGTGGAAACAAGGTGCTGGGCTGGATAAAACAAGGTGGAGGGCTGGATTCGGCCTCCGGATCTTGTGTTTGCCAACCATGTCGTACGTCATTATTACAATATTATTCACTATGTTCCCTATCCCCATGACCATATGGAAACTACCTATTTGTGCTTCTTAACCCCTTCACCTTTTTTACCCAGCCACCCAACTCCTCTCCCATCTGCCAGCTATCAGTTCTGTATATCTGTGAGTCTGTTTTTGTTCCGTGTGTCCATTTATTTATTTTTTATTTTTTAAATCTTAGCAATTACTTAATGTTCTTTTAGTTCACTTCTATGCATTTTCAAAGTCAATTTTAAAATATCGTGATAGTTTTTGTAAATGTAACAAAAACAAACAAGGAAAACCTGTTTTTAGAAAAAAATTGTATCTGAGTAAAATTGCTTTTTTTCTCATTTCAGCATTAACATTAAAAGGGTAAATGCCACTGTAGGTCATATATTTAGAAATGGAAGAAACGCAAAGGTCAATAATATTTTCTGCAAGGTGAATTAAAAAAAAAGATTTTATTTATTATTTTTTTAGAAAGCTAGGAAGGGAGGGAGGCAGAGAAGGAGAGAAAGATCAATATATGATTGCCTTTCACCTGCCTCCAGCTACAGACCTGGATGGAGACCTGGCTTGCCACCTGGTTATGTGCCCTGACTGGGAATCAAACCAGCAACATTTGGGTTCGCAGGCTGGCACCTAATCCACTGTGCCACCAGTCAAGGTGTGATATTCCAGTAAAAAAAGGATTATAGTGTATTATTTTATAATATTTCTAAGGCTATGAAAGTAAAAATATTTTAAAAGTAGATAAATATATTTTATTAACAAACATATACTACATATGTATATACTTCATTGGTAAAAAATTACTAGTAAATGAAAACATTGTAATAAGTTAGTTTTTATTAAGTCAGTTTCATTGTTATTCTATTGTAGTTGTCAAATTTGTATATTTTTTAGATTGTACATATGAGAGTAATCACACGGTACTTGTCTTTATCTGTCTGACTTATTTCACTTTGCATAATACCCTCTAGGCCTATTCATACTGTCGAAAATGGTAAGATTTCATTCTTTTTACAGCTGAATAATATTCCATTGTATATATGTACCACTTCTTTATCCAGTTGTCTATCAGTGGGCGCCTAGGTTGCTTCCATATATTGGCTATTGTAAATAATGCTACAGTGAACATGAGAGAATGCCTATCTTTTTGAATTAGTGTCTTGGATTTATTTGGATTAAACCCCAGGAGTGGAATTGCTGGGTCATAAGATAGTTCCATTTTTAATTTTTTGAGGAATTTCCATACTGTTTTCCATAGTGGCTGCAAGAATCTACATTCCTACCAACATTGCACAAGGGTTCTCCTTTGTCCACATCCTCACCAGCACTTGTTGTTTGTTGATTCATTGATGATACCCATTCTGACAAGTGTGAAGTGGTATCTCATTGTGGTTTTAGTTCACTTTTCTCTGATGATTAGTGTCACTGGCAATCTTAAGAAGCCATTTGGACCATTCTCTTGTATGTGACCCATCCCAAATGGACCCCTACTATGAGGGAAGAAAATTCAGCAAGTTCTTCCTTACGATCTCTAAGAGGTGAGGTGTTCTTTGCATCTCAAATGCTTGTTTCTGGCTGCAAATCTCAGCCCATCTTCTGTCTGTGGTTCTACAGTAAAACTGTACGTGTGACACTAAATGAAACTGAAGTTTGTATAGTCTGCCTGTGGTTAATCAAAGGTGCTGTGTGAATGAATCAGAGGAGCCTTAGAAATGACTAATCATGGTTAAGTTCTCCACTGACATTTCTGATTTTACCTTTAACTCGCCCTCTTTCTGCAGAACCTTGCTGCAGGGCCAGTGATGCTTTCATTCCGCCACCTCACAACTTGGACTTTCACTTCCCTCAACCCTCCCCAGAATTATGGCTTCCCAAGGCCTGTGACTCGCCACAATGTGTCAAGTATTACAGGTTTAGCAGCCTCCTTGAAGTAAGAAGACAGACTGGCTTGAATCCGAAATGAGGCCCTGAAAGCTGAAGGGCAAAAATAAATCCAATGGAACTCATTTGTCTTCACAGACAAAAAGGACCCTGCTTGTCTTGATGGTGTCAGTTTAAAACTCCTTCCATTGGCAACAGTTACTCTTTTGAATATTTACTTACTTGAGTTCAGTGGATGAGCTGGATTTTGAAAACTGGAGTCACTTTAATCAGAATACATATTACTCAGTACTTGAAGGAAGAATAGGGGCAAGTACTATAGTAAAAGTAATGATGAATTAGTCATGGTTTTATCTCTAATGTGTTTAATTTATGGTAACTGTATATCAGATTCCCCATAAATATAAAAAGGGATAGAAGGCCAGTATTGTTAGCCCTGTAATTATGATTTGGCTATAGTAGTCCAACCAGGCATAATTAATTAATTAATTAATTAAAGATAGAAGAGGGGAGGGAAAAAGAAGGAGAGAAACATCGATGTGTGAGGGAAACATCGACTGATTACATCTTACATGCACTGTAACTGGGGACTGGCCTTCAACCAGGTACATGCCCTGAATTGAACCAGAGGCCTTTTTGCTTTCTGGGACAATGACCAACCAATTGAGCCACACAGGTCAGGCCCAACCAGGCATATTTATGTCTGTGCTTGAAAGCAATGAATGAGCTGGTTCTTTCCTCAAAGTCCCTGCTCAAAGGGAACCCTATGAGATTATTTTGGAGGTCAATGAGGTAACAGGTGTAAGAGTGTTTTGTAAACTGTAAGCATTATTGCTTTTCTCTAGAGTACCTAGTATGCAATATGAATGTCAGAAGCAGTGTAGGATTCAAGCCTGCCCATATTCTTGCCAACACTTGGCATTACTGGTCTTTTTAATTTTATCCATTCCAGCAGAGATGAAGTAAAACCTCATTTGTTTTCATTTGCATTGTCTTGATGACTCAGCATTTTCCTATGTGCTTCTTGCCCTTCCCTATATCTTTTTTTGTAAAGTATCTGTTCATATCTTTGCCCACTTAAAAAAATTGGGTTGTTTGTCTTCTACTGAATTGCAATATTTTTTTTAAAAAGATTTCATTTATTATTTTTAGAGAGGGAAAGGGAGAGAGGCAGAGAGGGAGAGAGATATCAATGTATGGTTGCCTTTCACCTGCCTCCAGCTACAGACCTGGCTGAAGACCTGGCTTGAAACCTGGTTATGTGTCCTGGCTGGGGAATTGAACCAGCGACCTTTGGGTTTGCAGGCTGGCGCCTTATCCACTGAGCCACCAGCCAGAGCGCCATTTTGTTTTCTTATGGATTTCTTTTGAAGAGCAAAAGTTTTAATTTTGATAAAAACTACTTTATCAAATCTTCTTTTATGATTCCTGCTTTTTGCATCCTATATAAAAATCTTTGCATACTACCCCAAGATCATAGAGATGTTTTCTTCTAGAAGTTTCATAGTTCTTAGACTTTACGTTTAGGTGCCTGATACATCTGCATTAACTTTTTAAAATCCTTATCCAATGACATTTTATATTCATTGCTTTCAGAAAGAGAGGAAGAAAGAGAGGGAGAGAAAGAAACATCATTGTAAGAGAAAAACATTAATTGGTTGCCTCCAGTATGCACCCAAACTGGGGATTGTATGTCCCTGCGCCAGGGGCCAAACCTGAAACCTCGGTGCCCTGACCGGGAATTGAACTTACAACCCTCAGTTATGGGGTGATGCTACAACCAACTGAGCCAAACCAGCCAGAGCCATTTGAGCTAACTTTTGAGTAATGTGATATGAAGTATGGGTTCTTTTTTTAATTCCTAAATGGATAACTAGCTCTTTCAGCATCATTTATTGAAATGACTTTCATTTCCCTATTGGTATCCTTGTCAAACAACATTACATGTAGCAGCTGACCTCTCACCAAAAACAATGAAGGTCAGAAAACTATAGCATAGCATCCTTTAAAATGGTGAAAGAAAATAAAATCATCATTCCCAAATTTTATGCCTGTCAAAAAAGTCTCTAACATGATGGTGAAATAAAGATATTTCCAGGTAAATAAAAATTGGAAAAATATGCCATGAGGGGACTTAATGGCAAAAAATGGTAAAGGAAGCTCTTCAGGCTGAAGAGAATAAAACCAAGTGAAAAAGCTCACTAGACAATATTTAACACTTGCTTTCAACACTTGTATATACTAATAAAGAACTTAGGAGGGAAAAATAGTTTTTTAAATGACGCAGATACTTACTATCATACAGGCTTTTAAATCTATGTCTGGTCATTTCAATATCTGGGGTTATACTGGGGTTCACATCTGTGCCTTCCCTTGAGACTGGTTACATTTTGATGATTCTCTGTATGCTGAGAAATTCTGAATTACGTCCTGAATGTTGTGATCTTATGTTGTCCAGACCCTGGATTCTGTTATAATCCTCTGAAGAATGTTGAAGATTTTGTTTTTGCAGGCAATCAACTTGGTTAGGTTCAGACTGCAGGTTTGTGTCATAGCACAAATCTCAGCTTAGAAAGAAGCCTTTGCTATGCTGGTTTGGGACTGCCCCACACTTTGCACTGGAACTCCTAATTTTTTTTTCAGAGTTTCTATCTCGCTCCTAAATGCAACACTCTCTTTACTCATTATCAATCCCTACCCCGTAGATTAAAGCAATAAACACAGTGATTTAAAGTCTTTGTATGCTAGCTCCAAAATGTGGGGTTACTTTGGTTTGTTTCTGTGAACTAAGTTTTCTCAATTATGGGTCAACTTTTACAGTTTCTTCATATGTCTAGCAATTTTTCATTGTACACTAAATATTTTGGGTGAAATGTTTCTGGGAATGTCCTTCATTGGAAAAGCCATGAAAACTGGGCCCAGTCAGTGTGGGTCCCTTCTTTAAGAGTTAAATCTTCTTCAGTTTTTGCCTGTTTTTTGATTGCTATTAAGTGCTTTCAAGCAGGTTTTGTGTATCTGTGTATTTTGTTCAGAGTTTGTAATTGTTACAGTATGTTTAGTATCATGTGAGCTACTCCATTACTACCAGATCCTCTGGACTGAGGATCATTACAGCATCAAATGATGCTGGAAGAGCTAGTTATCCATTTAGGAATAAAAAATGAACCCTTACCTTCATACATACTACTCAGTCTTTCTATCCCTCTTGGAATTGTGCAAAACAAACAAACAAACAAAAAACGTTTGAACTTATTTTTCCCCAATTTTCCCTCAGATCCTGTTCTTCACTCTCTTGCTCCAACACCCACACAAGTGAAAACAAAGATGTAGAAAAAGCACAGTTTGGTCAAGACCCTGCAATGAATGTGCTTCCCCAACTGTAGATAGGTTCTATCACCTTTACTATGTTTTCTCCATAACACAGATCTGTTCCAATATTTATTTTGTGCCTACTCGGTACCCTGGGTCTTCAAAGAACAGTAACATATTAATATAAAAATCCATAATATGAGGCAGAAAGTTCCAAGTGCTGTGAGAGAGAGAATAAAAAACTGCTGTGGGAATTCGGAGGAGAAATGAATTCCAGCTAGGAAGATTAAGAGAGGTTTGGCGGAGGAGGCGGAGTGCCCAGAGTGGGTCTGAAGTGCTAATTCCAACAGAGAGAGACATTTATACATTTGCTCTCTGTTACTTTAGCAGCATCATGGGACTGGGGGTGGTGGCAGCTGTTAATATTATACGAGGTCTTCTACTGAAAGTGTGAACTGCGGACCATCTGAATGGCTTCATGCCATTCACGGTTTAGCAGGAAGGCAGGATCTCAGGACCCAGCCCAGGCCTTCTCAGCCAGAATCACCGTGTCAACAAATATTTCATACGCACATGAAAGCACTTTATCTTTCACTAGAACTATGACTGCAAGAGCTCCTTCCTACACGTTCTTCACTTCCAGGAAATCACCCCCATAGTAGGAAGGGATGGATGGGGCACAGGAGAACAGCAGGTAATATGTACTGAGCATCTACTCCTGGGTACTTTATGTATATTTTTGTCGTTTTACCTCCATTAGTAAGCCTTTGAATTAGTTATTTCCATTCAGCAGGTAAGGAAATTGAAGGTCAAGAAGGTTAACTAAGTGGCCCAAGGTCACAAGGGCAGTGCCAGAACCCGAGTTTGAGCCCATATCTGGCTGACTCCAAAGCCTGTAATCTGCTTTTCATTATAGCGCACTGCCTGTCTCTGGTCTGTGAGTCAGGAGGAACCAGGTGTTATTTATGGTTTTGCCTTTTCACTAATTCAGTGACCTTGGTTCCTTCATTCTACCTTTTTCGCACTCAGCTCTTCCTGTGTAAGTGGGTGGAGGCTGAGCTAGAGAAAATTTGCAAACAAATGAATCAAATGGTATTTGAGGTATCAGTAAGTCTTGAGTGTTGGAAGCCTCTGTTGGGTGCTGGTAAATGACTCAGAAAACCAGAACCAACACTGCAGAGAAAAGATAACAGGACCAGAAAATCTCGGTTCTAGCCCTGCCTCTGTCATCTGTTGGTGGTCAGCCTCTGTTTCTTCATCTATGAAATGGAGAGAAATGATCTGTACTGGTTCTCAGTGTGATTCAAGTGAGATTATGCCTGAAAACAGTCTGTGAAGTGAAATACTAATATAGCCAGTCCTCTAATTGCCTTAATTTTCATAACACAAATTAGGCGTTTATAAATAAATTAATTAAGGAACATGATTTGTAGTCCACTGACCATGGTAGCCATCGGAAACTAGCTCTGGCAGAGCCCACTGGCTCTGTGCTTTTGTTTACTTAACAGTGGAAATAAAAGGTAATAAAAATATGCACAGATTCTGCACCTGTGAGAGAGCTGGCAGTGTTAGGAAAACAAAGGCCTTCTTCATTCTAGAGTAGGGAGTCCTTGCTGTAGAATTTCCTGTGATGATGAAGTTTCATATCTATATTATCCAGTATGTAGCACTTGAAGTGTAGCTAGTATAACTGAGGAACTTAATTTTCAAATTTTCAATTTTAATTAATTAAACTTAATTAACCACATGTGGATGCTGGCTACCGTACAGAACAGTGCAGCTCTACAGAAAAAGTGAGATATGGATTTGCTCAATAATGTTAAGGTTTTATATCTATCTTCTTAAGGCCAACAAGTAAATTGCCTTGCCTTGTTCTGAAGCTCTAGCCCTGAAAGATTTTTTTCCCCCTAAATGAAATAAAAACCTTTCATAACATGATTTTTGATAATGGGGTGTTTCTCTGGAGTCCAATGATCACGGTCTAACAATATAGATGATACCAATAAAATATGATGGCTCTCTAAGCAAAGAAATGTTTTGTTTTTATAAGTAGGTATTTTATCACCTGAAAAGCTATACTACTGCACTCCCTTGTCCTTTACAATGAAAGAACAGAGACTGAAAAGGACCAGGCTGTGGTCACCGCGTTCTCCTACCTGGCGTTTTCTGTTCTCCGGCTTATGCACTGGTGCAGGTAGACGTACTCCTGAGGTGCACTGGTGGACAAGGGGGGCTGCATGTGGTTTAACCCCGGGGGTTCAAAGGTGAACAGGGTGGGCTGACTGGAGTGCGACGGGGCTGAGGATTTTCGTTCTCGGAGAAGGTGCTGATTGGAGTTGCTGAGCTCGGCTGGAGAGGAGCGGGGACCATGACTGGCTGAGGAGATGGTTCTCAGGGTGTCTGAAAAGGAGAAAGGACTCTGTGAGTGAAAGAGGAAAGAAAGGTGTCCTTTTCCCAAAGTGGGTCGTCAGAGGAAGAACTACCGGAGCCGAGGTGATGGCCCAGCAGCAGTGTTTTCTCCCTCCCGCGTACCTGACCCCCGCCGCCCTCAGAGCAGAGCTGTGGCCTCCGGGCCACCTTGGTTGAGAAGGCGGTGCTCGGCACCCCTGTACTGCTCCTGGAGTCACCTGGAAGCTGCCCCTTATCACAGCTGGGGCAGCACTGCCCCGCTCCCAGGATGTACAGGGCCCGTGGTCCAGGAGCGTGACGCTGGCTCTCTGGAGCAGTGGGCCCCACTGCCTTCCTTTGCTTTGGTGGCTTCTGCTGTCATCACCTCCCTCAAAGCTGAGGCTGCTTTGTGAGGTGAAGTGTTGCTTCCCAAAGCTGCATTAACTGATACCCAGGACTGTGCCTTACTACATCAACGGTAAAAGCACAAGTGCACCGGGAGCCCTCCCTTAAGACTAGCTCCTCCAGCCTGCCCTTCCCAGTCCTCTGAGGATGGCAATGCCTCCCATTCTCCAAATCTTGTGCTGACCCGTCTTTGTCGTCTTTTTCCCCTCTTAACTCTTACCTTAAGGTCTTGTCTGTTGTGTTAGAAAGGAAGTGAGGTATTTAAGACATAATAGCTTAAAGTGCTACACCCCAAGCCAAAGGGTATTCATTTGACTGGCTCTCTAAGCTTGGTTTAAATTCTAAGGATAACATACAAGGCCTTTCACAGTCTGACTGGTTTCCTGCTTCTTTCCTCTCATACTCAAGGCATATGGAAGCTTCATCAGTCCCTGAACACACCAGCACCATTTGATTCTTTGTTCTGGCTTATGCTTTTTCTTCCACCTGGATTTCACGTCTATTCTCCCAGCAGACTTGGAGACCTGAGTGGATATCACATTCTCTCTGAAACCTTCCTGGTCATTCATTGTTGGGGGTGCCAAGAGCACTTGGCTCATGCTTCACTGTATCCTTGCCCGGCCCGTGGGTTTCTAAGAACAGAGGCTAATGTCGTTACAGTCTCAGCATTTAGTCAATAAAAGCTAGGCACATAGAAAGTTCTCAGTCTGCATTTGCAGAATAGACACATGTATTCATTCAGCATATAGTAATTCCAACAGTAAAATTTCTTGTGCAAAAGAAAGGTTTAAAGGTGTAATTTCTGGCAACGTGATACTAGTAGGGGATATTTTAGTGCTCTTGATAGTGGCTTTCTAGGGTTATTCAAATCCCTTCCGAGGGGACATAGTTCTTTCTGCTGGCTGTTATCTGACCTACCTCAGGCTGCACCCTTCTCAAGGTCTTAAGCAGGGGCACCAGCTCATTGAAGCTCTGTGGCCTTAATTACTCCCCAGTCATTTCGGGTGCTAGGCAGGGTACACCAGAAAAAGCCTCAGGCCTTAGAGGAAAACCTGGTCCACCGACAGCTGTACTGACCTCCAAAATGAATTCTCATTATAGGACCTGTACTAACTGGACATGTGTTAACAGAATCAATGGCTTCATGACTCCATTAGATTTGCAAGATGAACTCTCTAAGGGCGGAGGAGAGAGGGTGTATGCCATGGGGTGGAGTAATCGTGGCGCCACGGAGGGACATGCTGCTGCCTGAGAAGACACAGGGAAGGGGCAAAGGGAAAACCTCTGGTGTGATTCCACAGTTTCCATGGTCTTCCTTAGCCCACCTCTTCAATGAACCTCTCCTGTCTTCAGGATTATGCCGCAGGCCCTGCTGTAGCGTCCTGCTCACTCAGGAGAATCCCCAGCTACCCTGTCTGCTCTCATAGCCTCAGTTGCCACCCACAGGAGGCCAACACTCAAGTCCTGAGTTTTGGCTCAGGTCTCTCTCCTGCGCTCCCTGCCATGTGTCTGTCCATTGGCTGGGCCTCTTCATTCGCATGTCCCGAAAACAGGCCAAGTGGAACCATCTAAATTGAACTCCTCAACCTCGTCCTGTGTTCTCCGGCTCAGCGGAGCACATCAACATCACCACCTAGTTAGTTCTCTGAGCCAGGAACCTAGACATTATCTCTGGTCCTTCCCTGTTTCTCAGCACGGTGTTTCTGCTCTGCTTGAAGCTCTTCAACGGATCTGTGATCCTCAAGATGATTTGCAAAGCGCTCTCTCTTTTAAAAACCATTTCCTTTATTTCTTCAACCTTGTTTCTCACAGGCACTTTCTTGTACTTCAAAGAGAATTTCAGGAAAATACCAACCTTTCCCTTATCGCTCCATACTGAGTAATTGGGCTGTAAACTCCATACAGGCAGAGAGTCTGTCTCTTTTGCAATACTTTATCTCCAGCATCAATCCCAGAGGATGACACAGCTCCATAAATATGTGTTGGTTAATTTAAATCAATGATGCACCAAGCATAATAAGTCATATTCCCTCAATAGCATTCATTGACTCCTCCTTGTCCAGGTTCCCCAGTGTGACAAGAAAGGCCATTTTGGCGCAACTTACTCACGCTGCCTTGTCACCCAACGCACCCTCCATGCTGCCTACATGGAATGCTTGGGCTCTGGGTCTGTGTGAAAGAGGAGTGACCTGTCCTCACCCCTGGGGCTATTTGCCTCCAGCTCAGGCCAGGGAATCAAATCTGTGACCCGTTTGTTTACCTGCAGACCTTGGCGAGCCACTTCACCTCTCTGGGTCTTGGTTTCCTTATTCACAAGTCAACATCAGGTGGTTATAGGGTGAAATGCATGAAGGGTCTAGAAAACCCTGCATGTTGTGTACTTAACACCTATTCTAGTCACTTTTGTATCCTTGGTAGCTAGAACAGTCTCAGCACATGGTGGGTATTGAATATATATCTGTTGAATAAATAAAAAATAATTTCCCTGGGAAAAAAACCCAGACATGCTTGTTTCTTGTGGTCAAAATCAGAGAAGTTTTTAAAGGTCTGTTAATAAGATAAAGTAGGGATTAGGATGAGCTGGGCCCACGGACACTTGGAGTTCCGTGCGGCCATCATGAAGGGATGCCTGTGAAAGCAGTCTGTTCCTTATGGTTTGAAGACCCAGGAAAGTTCTTTCAACGCTGTTCTGGTACTACAGTTGGCCAAAATCCCACTTCTGCTTATACCTCTGAAAGATTTTGACCTGAATTTATGGGATTATTCCTTACTGCCTGTACTGGGTTGTCCCTTCCAAAGTTCCTATCTACCTGGAATCTCAGAAGGTGATCTTACTTGAAAACAGGGTGTTCAGGATGTGATTAGTGAAGATGGGGTCATACTGGGTTAGAGTGGGCCCTGATCCAATGACCTTCATGCTTGTAAGAAGAGAAAACAGGAACCAGACACACATACACACAGAGCGGTAGAGACTAGATAAATAAAATGGCAATATACCCATAGGATGAAATGTTATTCAGCCATAGAAATGAATAGAACACTGATACATGGTGCAACATGGATGAATCTGCAAAACACTCTGCCAAGTGAAAGAAGCCAATAATAAAAAGACTACAGATCATAGGTTTTCATTTATCAGAAATGTCTAGACTAGGCATATCCATAAAGATAGAAGGTGAACTCGTGGTTGCCTGTGGGGTGGAAATGGATAGTGACCGAAAGTGAGTATGATGTTTCTTTTTGGGATGATGGAAATGTTTTGAAGTTAGATTGTGCTAGTGGCTGCACAATCCTGTGAATATGCTTAAAAGACACCAACTTGTATACTTTAAGTGGGTGATATATGGTATGTGAATTTAGAACGTACACACATTCACACGCATAAGCCCTTTGCAAAGTATGAAGTGTCAGGGATATACAAGAGATCAACAGTAGTCTAATTAAAGACATCTGACCTTTAGTGGTTTTTTTTTTTTTTGTTTTTGTTTTTTAAGATAAAACTGAACACTCAGTAAATACAAAGTCCTTACTAAAGTACACTGAGTAAGAGACACTTTTCCTTTCTTACCTCCAGTTCCCTATACCTCCTCCACCCCCCACTGTTCAGGGTTTCACCCCTTGGCCACAGCAAGGCAATGTAAATTTCAGCAAAACAACATAGCAAGAATGTGTGGTTTGGGGTGAAAAGACCCAAGGGATCTGAAATCCCACCTCAGTGATTGGACCTCATGCACATGACAGGAGTCAGGAGACCGGGGACCCAGCTCCAGCCCTGCCACTCACGAGCTGTGAGACTGTGGACATGTCTCTTTCCCAGCTTTGGTTCTACACTCTCAGGCTGGGAGGGTAAGCCCGGGCCTGACCGCCTATCTCACTGGGCTGACCTAAAAGATGACTGAGACCAGGATGTTCACTTGCTTAGTGGCTCAGAGGATTTGTTTTTAGTGTGTGGGTACCTCTTAAGGGAAGGAAAGAAGAGTGTAGATAGAGGAAGACATGAACCGATGTGTGGCTGGCTGGTTTTGCTAGGTGGCTGCGCTGTGGCTTAGGTTGCTGGGAAGGTCAGTTACAGAGCAAGAAAAAAATGGATGTTTCCAGACTTCTGGCCTTGGCTTCTATCTCCAAGTCTAGACTAAAGATAATGCCAGAAAATGCCTGAGTCAATTTGTTTTCTTTTAAACACAGGGGTTTGTTTTTCCTTTTCTTCCTGGCTTCTTTTTAGGGCCCTACAAAATCACTCCCCTTCCTTTCCACAATCACCCCTGGGAAGCCTGCCCAACATACAAACACTCCTCCCACCGTCTTGCAAAACTCTAGAACAGGAAAGCTCCGAAGGATTTCAGTAGTGGAGCCCAGCCCAGCCTCGCCCAGCCGTCAACGGGCTAGTGATAACAGCAGCAGGAAAGGGGCGGGTGGTGGGACTTTCTGGAAAAGATGACTGTCTAAGTAATGACTGATTCCCTTATCTCAATGCCCTTTTAATCTTTATCCCCCACCCCCAGACCCCCACCCCAAGCCCTAGTGGGTCTCAGAACCCATTAAGTGGCGGATTCAAAGCCTGGCTCTGCTCACTCTTAGCTCTGTGGCCTTGGACAGACTACAAAAACCTCTTTGGCTGTCACTTGTTCAACAGAGAGAATACGTACCTGGCAGGGCTGCTGCAAGAACTGGTGATCATGTATGTAAAGTCTTAAGCATAGTATCCCACCATTCCTACTGTTCCTATTCCTGAAGTATACATGGAACTGGCTGAGATCTTGAAATTCGCCAAGAGAGATGGCGTTTCTTTCTAAGCTAGAGTGGATGCTTGAAAGGTAACTGCTGTCACTGTTTTGGTCACAGCTGTACCCTGTATAGATATTGTACAAAGAACAAGTAAGACCAAAAAGGACAATACTGACTCTAATAATCACAGCTGCCATTTACTAAGCATCCACTATGTATCTCTCTGGTCTACCTGATGAGCACTAGGACTCTATTGTTTACTTATTTTTGGATAAAGAAACCAAAGCTAAAACCAACAAATAAAAACCAAAACAAAAAACAAAAAACCAACCCAAAAAACAGAAACTGAAGCTCAGAGATGTTATAATAAACTCTGAGGTCACACAGCTAGAAACCGGCAGTGTATAGACCGGAAATGGATCTCGTGATCTCCGGAGCTGATTCTTTTCACCTATGCAGAGAAAAGAGTGCCCACAAGATCCCTATGAGCACGGCACTGGTCTTCTTTGGGGGAGGGCGTCATATAGCAGGGTGTGGGGCTAGGCATAGCTGCTGCCAGCCTGAACACTCACCTTCATGGGCCTCTATTTTCTCATTTACAAAAGGAAGAACTTGCATCAGGCCAGGGATACGTGTCAGAGTCATCTTTGGAAACTTAAAAAGAGATGTTCCACGTGAGACCTCATAAGTCATGTTTCCACAGAGATTTAGTTTAAGATCCACTGGTTTAGTGATGAACAGCCTCCGGTTCTTCGGTCCAAGGCAGGCGTAGAAGGGTTAGGGGTCAACAGAGAATATCAAGGGCAAAGCAAACTCTGAAAGCCAAATGAAAGAACAGATTCTTCCAATTTTTTTTCTCTGTATCCTCAAAATTTTAAACTGGAAACCATCCACATTCTCGCTGGCTATTTAGGGCCAACTCCAAAGGAACAATGTGTAACAGAGAGAACCCTGATGTGGGTTCAGAAACATGGGGCCCAGGTTCTGAAACTATTTACCACAGGCCCTTGGGAAAAACTTTTCATCTCTTTGTAACTCATTTCCGTGCTGTAAAATGACAAAGAGAACACCCACTTCACAGAGTTCATTTGAGCTGATGAGATGAAATAAGGGTAAACAGTAATTATGAAACGCTCAATAAATAGTTGTTGGCCTGGCACTTGTTCATTCCATGGTTTATTTCTAGAAGTGGAATGGTACTCTCATGGGAAGAAGATAATTGATGAGATAATATTTTAAACAGTATAGATACAGGATTCTGTGTGGTGAGCGGTTCCTGTAGAAAGCTAACTGGAAAACAAGGATCAGATGGGTGGGGCATTCTAAAAACACAAACAAGCAGACAGGTACTGAGGAGACGATTGTTATCAATAGCTCCAGGTCATTTTAACTCACAGACATAAGCCTGAAATTATTTAAGAAGGAAAAATGCCCCTAAATCCTCTAGCACACATCTCATTTACAGGAATTATTCATACATTTCAGGCCAACACAAAATGGCCTCATTTTACACAATAAATCATATAATATGGCAATTGGAAAAGACTCTAGAGTCCAATCGCTGGTTTATCCCTGCTACTCTCCCCCACCCCCAAAACTCATTTACGGATGGAGAAACTATGTCCCAGGAACGTGAGGCTGCTAGTCCAAGGCCACTCTGTGCAGTGGCTCAGATGTGAACCCTGGAATCGAATTCCGATCTCCTAGTCTGGGGGGGTCTTTCTATTGTACGGAAAGAAAGACGTATCAATGTGAATGAAGATGTATTTCCTATAATGCATGGTGGGGGGCAGGGCAGTCAAGTCAGGAGATCTGATCACTAGGACACTGGCTGACAGGACTGTGACTTTGTGACGAGTTTACAATGTTACTTGCATTTGTATGGTAAATAAACTTTTGCTGGCTCAAACTACTAAAGATGGGTATAAATAATATCCCAAGTTCAAAAAATATGTCTCCAAGTGTTTATCAAAACTATAAAGCAGAAAAGAAAGAGGGGGCAGAGACAGGCAGTAACATGAACCCCTAGGAGACCATTCAGGGACTGTGCTTCCCTGCTTTCCCACCTTCCTCCGAGGTCGGATCTGAGAAATAGCACCATCTCAGAGCTCTGGGAGCCAGGTCAGAACACCCTGACCTTGGTGCAAATGATCTCTCAGTGCACTTCGGCAGGAATCGATTGTGTGATGGGCACAGGGGAAAGAGAGGGAGTGGCTGTAGCACTGAGGCACACCACAGTCCTGGTCACACATCCTTACTTAACCTCTTCTGCCCTGAAGCATCTCAGATGTTTACAGACTGGACACTGAGGTCCTGAGCTGCTGTTGCCTTGTGCGCCATAAGGTCTCTAGGCAGAATGAAGCTTGCCTTCCTCTAAACCCTTTCTAGTACTTCATTTTGCTGCTGGGAACTCACAGATCTGTCATGCAAAACTAGGCTGTGAGCTGTCAGGAGTCAGAATCTAGACCATCTCTGTTCTCTGAGGGGGTTTAGCATAATGCTATGTGTGTAGCGAACTTCCAGACTAAAACAAGGTGTTCAATAAACACACCACGACAGTCAGTTTTGTCAGAATCTCTCCTCCTCAGGTCAGAAGGATGAATGAATAGCTCTAGCAGCCAAATGTAAACTGTTCTTGAGGGTGGAAGGAACTGCTGTCACTTGTGAGATTTTTCTGGGCCACATGTGTTTCTGTTTTTGGACAGCCAGTCTATATTTAGCCAGGCATGGCTCCATCCATTTGACAGAGATCGGATTACAAGCTTTGCTCTCACCTTATCCCCCACACCTACGGCACACCCCACTTGTGACAGACCGTACTCCCCTTCTGTGAGTGGGGACTGGGTTGGCTGGGTGGTCCCCCTCAGAGTTAATTTATATTTGCAATGAAGCAGTCTTGTCATTTTCTTAGGGTCATGAGCACTGATCGGGGCACTATGCTAGGAGCTGCAGACCCATCAAAAAAGGGTAGATCTTGTCCTTACTCTATGAGCTTGAATTGCAGTTGGAAAGAACACATTTATATATTCAGGGCAGCACTTCTCTGGTCCCCCAAGGAACCCGGGAAGCCATTGGTATTTTCTTAGGAATCAGTCCCTCTAATCGGCACCATAAGTTCGCATGTAACTGATGCATCTGACCTCTGTGACCTTTCCACAAAAAATATACCATTGTATTTTTAAGCTAACTCTAAGAGGTAAGCTTCTCCGTCCTTTCACAGCGACTTTCACTAAGAGTTAACTGGCAATCAGTGCGAAACACTGGTGTTAGACATTACAGGGGTGGGAGCTTATCGAGAATCATGAGCAGTGTCAATAATCACAAGAAGAAGTCTGGAGAGTGAGGCTGGGGTTCTGAGCGCTCCCACCAGCCTAGGGAACAGTGAGGTCCGCAGCGTTACTGGAAGCAGAACTCTGGCTTCAGGGGAGGCAGAGTAGTAGGGAAAAGGAACATCAGCTTATTAGCTGTGGAACCTAGGGATGGTATCTAAATCTAAGAGTCCTAACTTGTAGAATTTGTACAATAGCTACATGTAGGGTTGTCCTACCAAGTCAGGAACTGTCATAGGCCCTCCGAAAGCGGAAGTTCAAGTTTAGCACTCTATGGTAAGAGGTTACCTGGTGCGAGAGATCTTAAACTCTGTTCACAGACCAGGGTTTGACCAGAGCCAGGACAGGCCCCAGCAGGTGCAAATGGACTCAGCAGGCCTTGTGTTGGGAAAAGGACTGCAGGGGAAGGGAGGCTGGTAGGACCCAACTTTCTAAGTTGCTTTGGTGTCAATTAATAATAATAAGTCTGCCGGATTACAACAGAGCTTGGACTGAATCTATAGTTCAATTTGGGGAAAACTGACAGATTAACAGCACTGAATGTTCTACTTCACAACATGATAGAGTCCCTCCGTTTACTAGGTCTTTCATTTCCCTCAGCCATGTTTGTCATTTTCAGTACAGAAACTGTGCATAGTATTTTTTGGGTCAACCTAATTCCTAAGTATTTTATTTTTTGACACCATTGTAAAAAAAATTAAAAATAACTATTTTCCAAGTGTAGACTGCTCTCGACAACTTTGACATTTATAATAGTCCTGGAAAGTTGTCAGAGCAGTGATCTTTGCAGATTCACTTAACATTTGGAGAGACTACAACTCAAATAAAGTGACTTAGTATGACAGAGCTCTCAGGAAAAGTCCAAACCAGGATTCAGACTCAAGCTTTTTTCATACAAAGCCGAGGACCCATTCCATTATGCAGCTCCATGTGGGGTAGATGAGAAGTATACTCTACTTGTGAGTTGTAAGAGTATCCAGTGGAATTTAAAAAGAAAACCATTTAACTATGACTAAGAAAGAAACCAAGACCCAGAGAGCTCTTTCCCCATCACCCAACCTAAATGGTTTCCTAGTCAAACCATACTCCATTACTTTGTCTTATTTTCATGACAGCATTTATTGTTACTATTTAAACATTTTGTTTTTGACCCATCCCTTTCCACTAAATTATAAGCTCCTTTAAGAGTCTGAACCTCCTATGTCCCACCCCTCACTGATGCTTCAGTGTGGTGGCCATTAAAATATGCCTCTCAGATTTCCTGATGAGTGAGGGTGGCAGGAGGGACTGACAGCCTGGCTGCTGCTGGCTCTCTGCCATGAGCTGTTCTCATCCAGTGACAACGAACAGCAGGAGTGCTAACGCAGGCCTGTTTCGGTGAGACACAGGACTCCTTTAATGGGAGTCGTGGGGCTGGAGAACTTGCACTGACCTGGCCAAAACTATCTTACCATGCACAGCCTTCTAATCCTCCTTCCAGCTTCTCTCCTTCACAGGCGTCAGACCTGCCTTCCGCGAAGGCTTTCCCACTTTCTCCCAGTAAACCTAAACTCATGTTGAGAGCTGCTTCTCAGAGAACCTGCGCTAATATACATGGAGTTCTGAACAGTGCTCGACGAACACATGCTTAGCCCAAGTTCACCCTCTAGGTAAACAGACCCTGAATCAGAACCCAGGTCTCTGCCCCCTCAGTCTGGAGACTTTCCCTCTCAGGTCCATCATTGGAGAAATATGTTCTTGGTACCTTTGTCCAGAGGGCCATTGCTTTGATGAATTCGAGGGGAAAATGCCTCCACCAATGGCCAAGCCCCACCGCTGGCCTCCCAGCTCTGTTTATAATTATGTGCACTCTAGTGGGCGTGAAGACATCTGTCCTAGATTCAGAGGAAACTGCAGCTGTGGCTGAGGGTCACAGAGAACAGCTGGCTTAGGCTGAAATGAAAGGCAGCGTGAGCTCTGTGCTACGCCCTCTCAAAGAGGTGTAGAGAGAACCGCCACACTGGCAAAGCCAGAGAAGGTCATGGCAAAAGAGCAGTAGTGAGCCTCTCCCAGGGCTGTGTGCGAATGGGAGCTCCCGCACAGGTATTGAGACAGCCCGGGGCGAGGAACTATGCCTGGAATTTCAGGGGATGGTGTGATAGTTGAAAGCATGGACTCTGGAGCCAGACTGTCTAGGTTTGAATCCCAGGACCTTTACTTGCTAGTTGTGCCAACTGAGAAAAGTTATTGAAACTGTTTACTCTATTTCAGTTTCCTCCTCTATCAAATGGGAATAATAATAAGTATCTACTTCATCAGATTGAGTTAAGCTCTGAGAAATACTTCGAACATAGCCTCATATGTGGTTAGCTCTGCACTACATGCCTTTCAGTGAATTCTTATGCAATCTTCATAATAATCTTATGAGGAATGTCTTGTTTCTATTTTGCTGATGCAGAAATTGAGGCTCGGAAAAGTAAACTCACTTACCCAAGACCACGTTTAGAGTGAACTCAGCAGTGCTGTGGGTTCATGTATTTATAGAATTCCAAGACCCGTGCTTTGTACTAAATAAACCTTTTAAACCAGTAGAGATATAAAAATGCTTCAGAAATCACATGGCCTTGTGATACAAATGTAAGATGGTATCATCATCAATATCACCTAGAACATCAGCTAAAAGTCAAAAAACTTGGGTTTCAATTCTGTCCTCGCCAGTTAGCCATATGACCTTGAGCAAATGAGCTCTCCTCTCTTCACCTCTGGATAGTCTATCATTTAAAGAGTTTGGAAATAAACACTCTCCAAGGGCCCTTCAAGATTTAATATCCTAGAATATTCTCATGCTATGAAAACTACTCCCTTCTCTGTCTTAATTCTTTTGCTGGTATGATTCGCCAGACATGGAAAGTTTTGTTCACTGATCTCATCCACTAAAGGGTGAGAAGGTGGGGTGGGGGTGGGGTGGGAAGTGAACAACAAATGATAGAAACATAAAATAAAGTTTAGGTCATTGTTGTACCCTGTCTCTTCAGCCTGGTTAGTACATCATCCATTTTGAGTGTTTCCTTTGTTTTTCATGGTACTTTATACCGCTGCTTCAATATACAAAAATTTAGATCCCATATCCTGGGAATAAGGTTAGAATTTTTAAAAAGAGATTTATTTGTTTATTTATAGAGAGAAGGGGAAGGGAGAGAAACACTGATGTATGGTTGCCTCTCGCATGCCCCCAACTTGGGAGACCCAGCTTACAACCCACACATGTGCCCTGACCAGCGACCCTCTGGTCTGTAGGCCAGCACTCAATCTGTTGAGCCACACCAGCCAAGGCATGTTAGAATATTTTTGAAGCCTCTTCTTTTTCCCTTCCTCGAAAGTGAATACCTTAAATCAACATTATTTGCGGGAAAAAGTTGGAATTTTTCCAATTGTAATTTTTTATAACTATTTCTGAAGTTACAAGCCAACACTATAGTTACACATCATTGTTTGAATACTCATTGGGCACCTACTATGTGTCTCTGTTGATGCGGTGGTAGAATGGTGAAAGAGTCATGTTCTTGCCCTTGAGCCTCTCACCCATCTCCTCCCCTGTCCCAGTCCCTGTGCTCTAGCCTCCAGGAAGTGTCCAGGTCCCTAAGCCTTTGGGGACTTGAATAGCAGACCATGGAGAGGGCAAGAGATACCTGAATTTTATGATAATAAATGTATTAATAACCTGCTTATGGTAATCATTTCATAATGTATAATTACATTAAACCATCATGATGTATACTTTACATATATACAATCTTGTCAATTATCCCTCCACAAAGCTGGGAGAAAAATAAGTATCTGGTATCTGGTATATATTTCCATTTTTGTAAAGAGAGAGAGAGAGAGAGAGAGAGAGAGAAAGAGAAACCTGAAGTAACTGAGAAAAATCCTATATACTGACCTTAAGTTGATCAGAACTTCAACTTCTATCACTGACTAGATGGGGCTTGATATTGAAGTTAAATTCAGAAATTAAAAAAATATATTTTTCTTTTTTATTTGATAGCTATACCCTGGCACATAGCCAAGCACAGTCAGTTAAAAGCAGGTACATTTTGGTGAGAACTGAGGGAGCTGGGGCTTAGAACGGGACACAGAGGAGGCAGGCAGCCACTCGAAAGAGTCCCAAGGACAGCTTGGTGGCAAGAACATAACCGGAGAACATGGCAAGGCTCCGGGTTCACTGGGGTGGGGCCAAGTGTCATGCTCTTCTCTGGCACTTGTTCCTGGAACAGGACCTGGTGAAGCCTGGTAGTTGGTATGCTGAACGGGTGAACAAAGAAATGGAAACTGGGCATCACTTCGAAATGTGGGCAGGAGAGTCCATGAGGAGGAGGAAGTGTGTTTAGGAAAGCAGAAGCAGATTTTCCTCAGAAGTTCAGGCGGACAGGCCACTGACAACCCAGAGGTATGCCACTGGGCAGCAGGGCTCCGGCCACCGGTGCAAGGGTTTGGGTTGAGACTGGGTTCTCAGAGAGGAGCCAGGTGAAAGCAGAAGAGGGTCCAGTCCTAGACGGATTTGAGACCACAGGCAAGTGAGCACACTGTTGAACAGTCACGAAAAAACACGTGTTTTCCAGCCCAAACGTTGTTGACTGATAACGCGTTTAATTCGTGCTTGCATCTGCATTAGCTTTTGCTATAAAATTGTGGGTCAACCATGTGTTCACAGGGAAGTGACTTGAGTAAAGGAAAAGTAGGCAAAATCCCATGGCGGACCTACCTCACCTACAAGGTTAGGGCCAGAACTGAGCGAAAAAGGACACAAGGTCTTAGAGCATGGCTGTACGGGGGTGCAGGTGGACTTGAACCTGAAGGGAGAACTGAAAGGCCTCTGGTGAGGAGAGAAGCTGAGCCTTGGGACCAGGTGCTCCCGACACCAACAGAACGGCTGGCGCGCTGTTGCCCTGACTTTTCCATTTGAGGGGTGTGTTAAAGCACTGTCTCCTTATTTACTTGTGCATTGTTGAAAACTGACACACGGCTAACAATTTTAATTATGGCAAGTCTGGAAGGCCTGTTATTTACTGTGACTCATTTCACGCACACACAAACACTTTTAATACAAACACTTATAAACAAAGAGAAACTGAATAAAGGGAAGTTTTATATTATGAAAACTGACTACTTCTCCCTCACGGGTTTCAGTTTTGTTGTGGACTGAGGGGGACTTTTGCAGGTCAGCTAGGGTCTGAGGGACCCTGTTTTGAATTGTCTGCCACAGATTCATGTTTTCACAGTGTTCCCACCTCCCAGGCTACCCTGGCGGAGCGGGAGGGGCAGGTTCCTAGGGTCTGCCTTTCTCTCTTCTGCAATACTCAAAGCGGCTCTCTCACCCCCATTTCATACTTTGTGTTCCATGTGAGATTTGGTTAACAAGCAATGCAAAAAAAAAAAAAGAAAAAGAAAAAGAAAAGAAACAGAAAAAAGTTTGAAAATGACTCTTTTGGTTCCCAAGCTCCTGTTTACTATTGCAGAAACTGAGGTCTACACCCCGAATCAGTAACAACACTGAAATTAAAAACCAGACCTTTGACTCACAATTCAAATCCTAGAAAGGCACGACCACACCCACTGATTTTTGTCAAGTGTAGAACCTTACGCAGGGCTGTATGTGACTGAATGTGTAACAGTCAACATTATCTGCAGTCCAAGATGACTTTATCACTCCACTCAAAGCCCTAATTTTATCTCTACCTCAAAATTAGTTATACTGGACTTTGGAATCGGGTCTGGGGCCAAAGCAACTATGATTTTGTCCTTTCCTTCCCTAGAGATAATCAGAAGCGGTGGAAAACAGCACGGGGGAGGGGCTCTCAGGAGATGTTTGGGAGCTATCCAAAGCTGCTGGTGTTGAGGAGTTGGAATGGATGCTTGCAACTCCAACAGTCTGTGCATTTGGCAGGTAACACTACACTGAATCCAGCCTGGCTGGCTGGGGCGGTGAGGGGGAGTGTCTGGTAGAAAAGAGAAAGCAGGAAGAAGGAGCCAGGCTTAGGACAAAGAGAAGAGGATCAGGTTTCTCCCTGTCTCCTTTTCCTCCTCCAGAGGGTCTGGACTTCCCTGCAGATCAGGGGTGTAGCCTGTTCCAGGACAACACAGAAGTGTCTGTGGGGATTTTATGGCATTCATGTCCCAACTCAAAGCTCATTCTCTAGGTGGCCAGACCCAGCTGTAGACAAAACAATAACAACAAACAAACAGAAGATTGAGGGGAAAGGCCTGGTATTTCGGGGTTATTTCAAAGAAAAAACAAATTACATATATATAAAATTCTTTTTTTTTCCTAAAAAGTCATGAGGATTTCAGATCTGGCTGGAAACTGGTATGGATGTTTATTTTCCTCATTGTCTCAGTGGAAAAAAGGGTGAGTGATTCAGACAGCAGCCTCCGCCTCTGGGCTGGGCCCCCGGGGTCTGTCTCCACTCTGTTCTTTGCTCCTCAAGGGACTTGTGTCAGACCCGGGAGAAGCTGCCTATTACCTCCCACATTTGCCCTAAGCTTCCAACAAGCATCACCCAGAGGAGTGGAGAGATCTGAGATCAGTTTTAAAAGAGCAAAAGGGAGGGGAGGAAATAAGAAAGGAAAAGGTCCTCCAAGGGATGATGAGCGGGAAAGGGCAAGGTCTCCAAGGAAGGCCGCGTTCCTCCCTGCCCTCCTCCACTCCTTGCCTCTGCCCTGCCTCTCCCACGCACTGCACCAGCGGGAAGGGCAAGGTCACCAGGAGGCATCTGTGCGGACTGCCTGGCTCCATCACAGCCCTCCCGGCTGCCAGAATTCCAGCTGGAATAAGGGGTCCTAACCTTTGAGCACCAGTTATCCTTTCTGGAGAGGAAGGAGCTGTTTGAAGACCTCCAATAACATTCCCCTACTGGAGGTGGAAGACCTCCCTGCAAACATTCCTATGGATAGCAGTTGTTCCTAGATGGGACCCAGGTATGAAAGTAACTCGGCTGTTGAGTTACTCAGGAGACTCCTGGATTTCTGGAAGTTTAAATATTTATGAAATATCTAAGAGGGAAAGGACAGACTCACCAGAAGTTACATGAGGGAAAAGGTTGGGCAGGAGATAAAGAACAGTTGGTTGGGACTGTGAAAAGCCTCCATTCCACATAGTTAGACCTGTGACTGCTGTGAAATCCCCGTCAGGGAGTTCATGAAGAAGGGAAGAAGCTAAAGTAATAGACAGGGTATGGAGGAGGCTCTGGCCCTCTTTCAAAATCTTCAAGGGTTACAAATGGGGCTCTGGTGACCAAAGGCCCTGAGCTCTGCTTCACAGCAGTTTGTGGCTGTTCTAAGATGGATCATGTTGTTTTGCTAATTTAACCTTCAGAATTTAATGGTAATGTATAGACAGCACTTTACTTTCTAAATGGTCAGTTTTCAGTGATTTATATACTTGCTTCTCTCCGCTGGCTATTTTGCGACTTACACACAGCCATGGTAAACAGGTCTGTGAAAAGGAGTTAGGGTATAGAAGAAAGAGTCAAGAGCCCAAAGCCCAAGGTTGGAGCTAAAAGGCTTGGATTCCAGACCCAGTAACATAGCTTTCCGGCACTGTCACTTGGTGCCTTTCAAACATAACTCACACTCGTGCAGGAGGAATAATGCTAGCAGCCTTGCCTATCTTATTTCATTTCTTTCTACCCAATGGAGACTGCCTAAGTGTTTTTGTAGACGGTTAAGTTCTCTAAAAACACCAGGTATTTAAATCCCATGCAGTTCACACCTTGACCTACAGATGTAAAAATCTCATTTTCACTACAGCCACTCTGTGCCAAAGATCACAATGTCCACCTGTACATGGTCCTAGCTTCCTCCCAACAACCTTGAGAGGGAGCATCACTTCCACTTCGCAGATGACAAAACTCCAAAGAGATAAAGTCACTTATTCACCACTACAGAGCCACTAAATAGCAGGGCTGGGACTCAAGTGTAGCTAGCCTGCCTTTCAGAGTCCATGTGAGAGCGGCTATGCAGGCCTTGCAACGGCCACTGAATAAATGAGGGAGGGAAGGATGAAAGGGAAGAAATCCTCAGCTGGGAGGATTCAAAGGGGTGATGGCTTTCCCAACAGTGATGACTCCTGAGCCCATGAATAATTCACCACAGCTCTGTGCTGAGAGCTGGTTCTTTTTGTGTGTGGTACATCTGGTCAGGGACAGCTGCCCACGACAGGGCCACAAATGTGCGGACCTGGCCCCGCCTGCTCATGCCAACAGCTCAGAGATGCTTTCTCGGGGACTGAAGGCTACTTCGATTCCCAGAGGAAGGTGTGTTCTTGCTCTTACTTATGCATGCATGCATGCGTACACGCACACACATATAGCAAAGAAACAAAAATATAAACCACACACATTCGATGTGAAATCTTGATATTCAGCCTTGGGACTGCTTTTCCTTCCTGAGCATCACCCTTGGTTTCCTTTTGGAAAAGGATCTCTCTATCAGGAGGTTGTTTTCTCCAGCCTTATGTTGCTATTCAGATGGTTTTACTCCTGGGCTGGTCTTGATCCTAGACGGGTTTTATTCCAGGCATTTCTGGCTAGAAGATGTGAGGAACTGGAGGGTGGCAGCAGAAAGAAGTTGGGAGTGACAAGAAGGCTTTTAAAAAAGACTCCATATGCCAAAGAACCTCTTCCAGCTGAAAGTGAAAAACAGAAGGTTGTTTTTTATTTTTTTATGCGTCCCACTGTGACTCTTAGAAAAATAAAGAAAACAAAGAAAGAGGAAGTATTTGCTTGAAGGAGGGTCCCTCTAGGAAGAGATCTGTACAGGACCAAGCAGCACACAGCGCTACTGCATCACACCACTGCAGGGGAAATCTCTACACAGAATGTAATGTGAATTGCCCTTTGGGGAATAGGAAACTTGAGGTGCTCAGCCAGTGGGTCTAAGGTCTGTCCTGATGAACCCAGAGAAGCAGAAACAGTGGGTGAGATTTTGTCTCTGTTCAGCGAAAGGAAACCGAGACTTAAGTGACTCATTCACATAAATCCCTGAGTTGTGATTTAAACTCAGACATCCTCACTCCCAGTCTACAGGCTTCCAGATAGAGACTGATGCCTGGGTGAGAGCCCTAGAAGTTACAGAATCCTTGGAATATTCCAGGCCTACAATGTGAGAGGTATGGACTGGTGAGAAGGGAAACCTCAGCCAGCTGGTGGAAGGGGTCAGGGCATGCCTCCCATCCACGTACCCAAAGAGGCAAACCTATCTGGGCTTGGTTCTGGCAGATGTTCATATTTCAGGAGGCCAGGGAGAAAGAAACAACGTATATAATGGAAAGTCAGATCTGGATTAATTTAGAATCCTGGCTCAGTCATTTCCAGCTGGGTGACACTGGGTCAAAAATTATTGCTACCTCAATGTTTACTGTAAAATTGGAGAGGGAATTTATGTCAAGTCCTTACTTTATATAGGGTAGGTACTCAATACATAGCTGCTACTGTTTCTTTTTGTGGCCACTGAGCATTGGGTATCAGTATACAGTGTTCCTCAGATAGCCAAGGCAGGCGTATGGACAGAGAAGAGCTTTAGTCTTGGAGCACTAGGTAGGGAAGAAAAAGCACTGTTTCCTTATTTTAAAACAAAGGAAACACAGTTGATAAAAGTGATTAACTGAAATGAGGCACTTAAGTGAAAGTAGGTAATCAAATGTTAACTTCCTTCCTGCTTTTCTTCTGATCCTGACTCTCAGCTACAAACCAAAAACCAAAACCAAAAACAAAAAACAAAAAAAATACCAACACTGACGTGGGTGATTACATTCCAATTCCTTACCTACGAGTTTTATAGATGTAACTCACTTTTAAGGAAATCTCTAAATTAAAACATTACCTGTCTCGTGGCCAAATCTTTTAATACACCAGACTCGCCTATGACTGGGAAGAAAAGTCTATGATCTCACAAAGAAGCTTAAACCTCGTCCATAACTAATATCCTTGCTCTGGTAATTAAACCACTAGACAACTAATAAAATAATCCACTTTCAAAAGCTAAAGATTTAAGGGAATGTATGGTCTAATAGACAAAGCTGTTGAAGAAATACTGACTTGATGATGTGTCGCCACCTTCATTCTCCCCTCCTTTCCTTTCCTCACTGAGCCTGCGGTTCACTGGCTTATGTCTCCAGCCTCGGAGACGCCTCTCTTAAAGCACTTCCCTATGAATGTCTGGTTATGCGTCAGTGTCCCCCTGCCCCCAACTAGACTATGATATCTGTCCGTAGCCTCAGTGATTATGACAAGGAAACAGAATAAGGGCACCGTAAAGGTTAGCTGAATGAACACGTGAATGAACAATGCATGAATGAACCAACGAATCTTCCTAGCAAAGAAAGCAAGCCCAGATAATACGGTTCTATATATTTGCGTTATACTTAAACCCTATATAGTAGATATAAAGATTCAGACAATAACTATTTTTTAAGTGATTAAAAAAATGACATTTGCATGAAGATCAAACCCGGTTGCTCCTCATCTCCGCCCCTGCTGAATCAGACCTATTTCCTAAAAAGCTGAGGTATTCCTTCAACTCATTTCTCACATTTATGAAAGCTGTGAGAATAGGAGATCTATAGGGATCTGTCAGGTTTTCCCCCCTGCTTTAAAAAAAATTCCATTCTTATTTTCTTGCTTTTTTTTTTTTTTTTTTTTGTCAGGGAGCATTTTATTTCTTCACCAGGAATAAAATAAAGGGAAAAAAACAAAAACAAAATCCATGAAGCCAATAAATGACAAACATTTGAGGAAAACAGAACATTTCACAAAGGAACCAAGATTATATCAAAGAATTTAAGAGTTAAATGGGGCCTCATAATCCTTCCTCATGGGAAGATAAAAATCAGAGTTGCTAGGGTAGGACAAGTAGTCCAGACTGAACAGACTACATATAATTTGCAGAGCCTGGTACACAGTGAAAATGCTGGGCCCTTATTAAAAAACTAAAAACTTCAACTCAAGTAAATGAAACACTAGCTTGTGTTCATAAATTGGAAGAATTAACACTGTCAAAATGTCCATATTACCAGAAGCCATCTATAGATTCTGTGCAATCGCTATCAAGATTTTTAAGGCAGTTTTTGTTTTGTTTTGCTTTACAGAAATAGAAAAAACAATCCTAAAATTCATTTGGAATCACAAAAGATCCCAAATAGCCAAAGCAATCCTGAGAAAGGAGAACAAAGTTGGAGGTATCACATGTCCTGATTTTAAATTATATTATAAAATCATAGTGATCAAAACAGTATGATACTGGCATAAAAACAGGTGCAGAGACCAATGGAACAGAACAGAAAGCCCCAACATACATGGTAAGCTAACATTTGACAAGGGAGCCAAGAATACTCTATAGGAAAAAGATAATCTCTTCAATGAATGGGAAAACTGGATACTCACATATAAAAGAATAAAATTGGACCCTATCTTACACCGCTCACAAAAATTAACTCAAAATGGATTACAGACTTAAATGTAAGATCCCCAAACCATACATTTTAAAAAATGAAACATAAAGAAAATTTCCTTGACATTGGTCTTGGTAATGACTTGTCTTTTTAGATTATGACACCAAAAGCACAAACAACAACAGCAAAAATCAATAAGTGGGACTTCATTAAGAAAGTTCCTACATAGCAAAAGAAGTAATCAACAAAATGAAAAGACAACCTAAAGAATGGGATAAAATATCTGCAAAATATATATCTGATAAGTAGTTAATATATAAGAAATATATAAGAAATTCATAAAACTTAATAGCAAAAAAAAAAAAAAACAAAAACCTGATTATAAAGTGGGCAAAGAACTTGAACAGATATTTTTCCAAAAATGATATTCAAATAACCAATGGTTACCTGAAAAGATACTCAACATCACTAATCATCAGGGGACTGCAAATCAAATAGAAACCATGATGAGGTATCACCTCTCACCTGTTAAACGGCTATTATCAAAAAGATAAGAGAGATGCGCCAGCCTGCGAACCCACAGGTCGCAGGTTCGATTCCCCAGCCAGGGCACATAACCAGGTTGCAAACCAGGTCTCCAGTCTGGTCTGTGGCTGGAGGCAGGTGAAAGGCACCAAACATTGATGTTTCTCTCCCTGTCTGCCTCTCTCCCTTCCCCTCTTTCTAAAAATAATGAAATAAAATCTTAAAAAAAAAAAAAAAAAAAAAGATAAGAGATAAGTGCTAGCATCAGGGCCAAAACCCAAATCTCATGATATACATTGATTATTGATAATTTAGTCTTGATTTTTTCCCCCCAGAATGCAAATCTCAGGTAATTAGGCTTTAGAACTGCTGAAAAAGCTGACTTGTTCTCAGTGTTCTCAGGCCCTCTCCCATGGTACTTCAGAATGCAATAAATCAAAATAATGGCACTTTGCTTATCTGCTTCCCTTAAAAAAAGAGAGAGAGAGAGAGAGAGAGGGAGAGATAAGTGCTAGCAAGAATGTGGAGAAAACGGAACCAACCCTTGTGCACTGTTGGTAGGAATATCAATTGGTACAGCTGCTATGGAAAACATTATGAAGGTTCCTCAAAAAATTAAAAATAGACCTAGCATATGACCCACCAATTCTACTTCTGGGTAAATATCTGAAGGAATTGAAATCACTATCTTGAACAGATATCTGCAACCCCATGTTTACTGCAGCATTATTTACAATAGCCAAGACATGGGAAACACCTGCGTCCACAGATGAATGAATGGATAAAGATATTACACACACATATGTGCACACATGCACACACAGGGTGGGGCAAATGTAGGTGTACAGCTGTGAGTGCATGAGTTAATTTTTGTATTATTATTTACTAATTACATATCATGTAATATGAACAACTGAAAACCTACTTTTGCCCCACTGTATATATATAATACGAAATATACATAAGGAACTATGATTCAGCCATAAAAAGAATCATGTTACTTGCAACAACATGGATGAATCTTGAGGTCACTATACTAAGTGCAATAAATCAGAGAGAAAAACAAACACTGTATGATCTCATTTATATGTGGAAGCTAAAAAAAATTAAAGTCATAGAAATGAGAATAGATCAGTGGTTGCCGGGGGCAGGAAGGAGGGAAAGGGTGAGGGTCAAAGGGAACAAACTTCCAAGTATCCTTTCATGATGAATAAATCCTGGGGATTTAATGTACACCATGGTGGCCACAGTTAACAATATTTTATATTAGAAAGATGCTGAGAGTAGACCTTAAAAGTTTTCACCACACCCACACTTACACAAATCATAACTATGTGAGGTGACAGATGTGTATTATGGTAATTATTCTGCGATATAAACAGATGACAAATCATCATGTTGTGTACTTTAAACTTACACAATTTAACAAAATGGAGAACTTCAAGATGGTGATATTAGAGCATTAAATTAAGTGTGAGGCCCTGTGAAATGGCACAGGTCACATGTCAGAGAAGCTGGTCCCAACTCCAGTGGCCCCAAACTTGGGTTGTTGTCAGAATCACCCAAGGAACTTGGAAGAAAAAAAACCCCAGATATAATCCACATACCATACATTTTTAGTACATGTACAAAATTCACAACCATCACTACTATCTAATTCCAGGACATTTTACCCCGCATAAAGAAACCATATACTTGTTAGCAGTCACTCCTCATTCCCTGACTCTCAGTCACCAAACTACCTCCTGTCTCTACAGATTTGCCCAACCTGTAGTGGTTTCGCAGTGGTCCTGTGGTTTCAGGACTCCCAGCCAATACCAAACTCCACTCACATTCCTTGTATAAAATGGCATAGTCTTTGCACATAACCTACACACATCATCTTGTACAACTGAAATAGTCTCAAGATTACTTGTGGTACCAAATACCATGTTAAGTGCTATGTAAATAGTTGCTACACTATATTGTTCAGGGAATAATGATAAGAAAATGTCTGCACATGTTCAGTACAGACGCAATCACTAACAATTCTAGGCCTAACTACCTAGTACATGTCAGCAACAATGTAACTGTTTTTTCATTTCATCCCACTGTCGGTCCAATCTGCGGAGGCAGAACCAGTGGACTCAGAGGGCTGATTATGAATCACATCATAAACTATATGATTTTTTGTGTCTTTTTTTCATTTAGCATAATGTTTTAAAGGTTCGTCTGTGTTGTAGAATGGCAGCAGTACATTTTGTTTACTGATGGACATTTGTGTTTCTACTTTTTGGTTATTACAAATAGCATCGCTATGAGCATTTGTGCATGAGTTTTTGTTTGAACATATGTGTTCTTTTCTCTTGAGTAAATGCTTAGGTCACAGGTTTCACATTCTGATGTTCAGCATCTTTTCATTTGTTTATTAGCTATTTGCTTATTTAGATCTTTTGGTGATGAAAAAATACTTTAATTTTTAGTTATTGATTTAGGAAAGGGAGGGAGGGAGAGAGAGCAAAGAGAGAGAGGGAGAGAAACAGCAACTTAGTGTTCCACTAGGTTACTTATGTATTCATTGGTTGACCTCATGTATGTGCTCTGACTGGGGATTGAACCTAAAACCTTGGTGTGTTGGGGCGATGCTCTAACCAACTAAGCTACTCAGCCAGGGCCAAACCCTTTGCCCATTTGTACTTATTTGTTTTTTAAAAAGATTTATTGATTGATTGATTGATTTTAAAGAGAGGTGTAGGGACAGAGGCAGAGGGGGAGAAAGACATCAATGCATGGTTGCCTTTCACCTGCCTCCAGCTAAGGACATGGCTGGAGACCTGGCTTGCAACCTGGTTATGTGCCCTGGCTGGGGAATCAAACCAGTGACTTTTGGGTTCATAGGCTGGAGCCTTATCCACTATGCCACCAGCCAGGGTCCCTTTGTCCATTTTTAAATGGAGTTCTGTGTTTTGTTGTTATTGAGTTGTAAGAGTCTATATATTCTAGATGGTAGACTCTTCTCAGTTCAGATTTGGAAATATTTTCTCCCATTCTACAGGAGAAACTTTAAAAATCTATTGATTCCTCAATCCTAAATCACTTGGAGATCTTAATAAAACGTGGATTCTGAGGGAAACGGAAAATCACCCTCAGAACACCACAGTGATAACTGTTGCAAACATGATTCATTGCTGAATAATAAAATTAGTGGGCAAAGACTTAAGAAGAAAGGGTATTTGCATATCATTAAAATATTTCTTCCAAAATATTAATTATAAAAGTAAGGATCGTAGCTTTACAGTGGAAAAATCTAGCAGATATCACCCTAATCAAGTACTCAAGGTTAACATGACCAGTAATAAGACACAGTGACATCATGTATCCCCGGCTACAACATGTTGGGAAAGACACATCTATCTGTAGTAACACTGTCTCCCCCAAATTGGTAACTTCAATCTAGTCACAAGAAAACACCAGATGAACTCAAGAGACATTCTACAAAACATCTAATTATTCCTCTATTAAAGTGTCAAGCTCAAAAAAGACAAGGACTGCTGTGTAACTGTCAAAGATGGGAGGAGGCTCGGCGACATGACCTCTGAATCTAATGCTCCTGGATTGAATCCTGAACAGAATAAAGACGTTGGCGAGAACAGGTGGTATCCACACAAACTGTACTTTTTTTTTTTTTAACAGTATTGTACCAATCAATGTTAATTGATCAGTTTTGATAATTGTACCATGGTTAAGGTAGATGTTAGTTAACATCAGGAATCACTGCCGAAAAGGGATATGGGAATTTTCTGCACAATTTTGCAATTCTTCAGCAAGTCTAAAATTATTTCAAAATAAGAAGTTTGGAAAATATGCAGATTCCAGTTCTGTTAAGTCTGAGGGGAAGTCCTCTGTCTTTCTAACGGAGTTCCCAGGAGAAGCTGCTGCTGCTGGTTCACCAGCCCCATTCTGGGGCGGGCTTTATCTTTATCTCTCTCTCTCTTTCCAGCCAGCCACCCAGCCATCTATTTATCTAACTCCTCATTTGAGGGGATGCCCATTTATTTCAGATAAAGAGGGAGAGAGCGGGGAGGGAGGGAAAGACAGAGGGAAGTGAGGTGGGGGGGAGAGGGGGGAGAGAGAGAGAGAGAGAGAGAGCAAGAAGGAACATCAATCCTTAGGCTATTTTATTCAGTTCACAGCACCCCTCGGACAAAGGTCTTGTTTTCATACCTGTGCTCTCTTCAGCCTGATTGAAGCCACAGATCTGACAGATGCTGTGGACCCACTTGTTCATGTCCTCCTCCGTCTCAGCCACCAGGTAAAAGGTGCGCTCGCTGGTCTTGATATCAAACACAAAACTATCCTGCAGCTCCTTCTTGTTGAAGGTCAGGCCTGCATCCACCTGCTCACAGAAGTTGAGGTTGATGATGCGCAGGGGCTTCTTGGAGTGGTCATTCTTGTAGTATTCCAGAACATCTGGGTCACCGCTCATTCGGCCACTCCGCAGGATAAACCAGCGTTTCTTCCAGGCCTGAACAGGACGGGTAAAAAGAAGGGAAAAGAGCCATTAGTTCTTTCAAAGCTTTTCACAGGCCCTCAGATTCTCACTAGGTTAAGAATCGGGACTGTTGCACCTGCAGGCTGAACATGGCCTCTATCTTCTTTCATATTGCCTCACAGTTTCAGAAATGGGGTTGCTGTTAGAAGCCTGTATCATTCCATACTGCAGAATTTGAACACCTGGTTATGTATTCCCTACGGCGCCTTCCACAGCCCGCCTCTTCAGCAAGACTGAACAGTCTGTGAGCAGACATCACGCAAAGGGGTGAAAAAATGCTACAGAAAATAGAGAGCCCTGGGTGTCTATGCTTTACCACTGACTTGCTGTGTGATTTTAGATAGTTGTGTACCCCTCCGGATCTTGTCTCACTTGCACAATGACAATCAACACCACCAACGCCATCTAGCCACCTTATAGGGCTTTATTATGCAAATCCACCGAAAGCACTTTGTTTACAATCCTAAAGCACTTCAAATGCCAACAACTTGGTAATTATCATAATTCCTTAGAAACCCTAGGACCTTCACTCCATTTTTCCTACCATTTTTTCTCTCTCACCTTCTAGTCCTTTCTTCATTTCCCACCTTACCTGACTTTATTTCTGATCCTTCATTATAATCATTCCTTTGCTTCTTTTTCCATCCCTTTTATTTTCCTTACTACTAATCTTGGTTTCCTCTCCTCCCATTCTTTGTTTGTTTGTTTGTTTGAAAGCAATCTCATCAGGCTGTCTCCTACCACCTCCACTAAAACACAACTCAGCAAAGGTTCCAAAGACGCAAAGCTGCTAAATCCTAAATCAACTCTGGGGCCTTACTTGATCTCTCAGCAACATCAGGGAACAGTTTATTGGTCAGTCCCCTTTGAAGTGCTTCCTTCATTTGGCTTCATCGTTCACTCTCAGTTTTCCTCCTACCTGTCTGGCCTCTCTCATTCCATCTCCAGTGCTGGTTCCTCTTCATCTCTGACCTTAAAACAGTGGGACACCCCAATACTCCCTTCTCAGCCTCTTCTTTATCTGTACCCACTCTTTAGGTTATGTTATTCAGTTCCACAGCATTAAAAGTCATTTAATTGTTGCAATTCCCAAGTTTCTATCTCTAGCCTAGACCCATCTATTGAACTGCAGGGTCTTACATACAATTCTTCACTAACAGGCATCTTAAACCAAATGTGTTCAAAACCGAGCTCTTGCTACCTTCCAAGCCTGTTCTTCCTGCAGTCTTTCCCATCTCAGACCAAATACCTTGTTATCATCACCAACTCCTTGATGTAGGCATCAAGTCCTACAGCAAATCCTATAGGTTCCAACAGTCCAAGATCTCTCTACAGTCTTGCCATCCCACATCTCCATGGCTATTCACTGGATCCAGTTCTCCGTTTTGTAGTCTCCCTGCCTCTACCCTTTCATTCTCAATCTATCGTCAACACAGAGGCTGATGCAAATCAGCACAGCTAATTTCCATGCATGAAACCTCCAACGGTTTTCCCTTTCATTCAGAGTAAAAGCTGCCTCACAACGACCCAGGGGCCGAATAGGGCAGTCGCCCCCTCCTCCATCTCCCCTCTCCTCTCCTGCCATTCTCCTCCTTGCCGTCTGCTCTAGCCACACTGGCCGTAAACATGGGCCACACGCCTCAGCCTCAGGGTCTTTGCCCTGTTGGCTCCCTTTGCTAGTAATAATCCTCCCTCAGATATTCCTATTGCTTACTCTCTCCTTCAAGCCTCTATTCAAATGTCACCTTATCGAAGAGGACATTCCTGACTTCCCAACCTTCATACTCTCTTTCCCCCTTACTCTGTTATACTGGTCTCCTAGCACTCATACCACCTAAAACAGCATATTCCTACTGACTGTCTGGACTTGCCTCCCAGAATGTAAGCTTCATGAGGACAAAGGTTTGGTTTTTAGATTTTATTTATTTATTTTTAGAGACAGGGGAAGTGAGAGAGAAAGAGAGAGGGAGAAACATCAATGTGCATCCCCAGCTGGGGACCTGGCCTGCCACCCAGGCGTGTGCCCTGACTGGGAATTGAACCAGTGACCCTTTGGTTCACAGGCCAGTGCTCAATCCACTGAGTCACACCAGCCAGAGCAAGGTTTTCTCTTTTTTGTTTTTAAATTCCATGCTGCATCCTTGATGTTTAGAGTTGTACCTGGCATGTAACTGGTTATTGATAAATATGTATTGAGTTAATGAATCATTTTCTTACATGAATTCCTTAGTGCTTCTAGTAGTTCATAGGGATAGAGCTGATGCCTAATAAGACTTAGGTAGAAATGAAAATTAGGTTGTAGCCAGACAGGATAGAGCCAAGGAAAACAAAAATAAGTACTATTGATTTAGTCACTTCAAGTCTTACCCAGGCCGCTGCTTATGAACTCTGCGTGTGCGGTGCCCATGCATGCCCCAGGGGCACACACATACATGTTAATGTGTGGGTAAGGTGCATTTAAAAAAAACATCAATAGTCTAGTTTGTGTTGAGTTGATGTATCCCCTTCAGTGCTAATGTCTGTAGAAATTGTCTCCAAATCTCTGGAGTGCAGGTGTTAACCACACACACACACACAGACACCCACATAAACGAGAAGATGGTGTTTGCTACAGATAGCATCGGAGTCTGTCAGGTTCAGCTCTGAGTAAGCGGTGCAGGCTGACAAACAGCTGCCTATCAAATGCTGATAAATTTACGACAGAGCAGGCCCGAGTTCCCATCCCTCTTGTGCCACAGCACCTCTTAACTCCATCGAATTTTTTTTTTTTAACCTGATAATCAGAACAAAGCAACTTCAGACAGTCTAGCTCCAATGACAATTTCTCTGCTTCCCTCAGCTGAAATGAACCTCTACTGCCTCTGAACCTTAATAAGACTTTTCATGTATTGCACATGGCATGTCATTTTTCACAATAGATTACAGATAATTTTGTGTTTGTTGTTTTTTTGCAAGTAGACTAGGGACCTCTCATCTAGTCCCCTTTGAATCTCCATGGTAGGCATTTGCTAAATGTAACTAAGCAAGGCTTTTCTCTTTACCACAGAACCATTTTTTATTTCTCTGGCTTCCTTCCTTCCTTCCTTCCTTCTTTCCTACCTAACTACCTACCTACTTACCTCCCTAGAAATATTTACTTAGTGTTTATTATGCTACAGGCATTATTTTAGATGTGGAAGACATAGCATGAATTCCTGGTCTTGCAGAAATTCTTAATATTTATTAGTCTCCAAGTGTGTCACATAATTGCATGATTTCATATCTTTGCACAGCGGTTGCTTCGTTCTAGAATGCCTTTCCCCTCACTTTGTTTCTCTGGAAAACTCCTACGTCCTTTCATGGCCAGCTTAAGTACCACTTCCCCTGGAAGGATTTTACTAACTTCCCCATGTAGTAGATCTGGGGCTCCTGGCTTATAATCTGTGCTTTCTTGGACCATTTCTTCCCTCAACTTTGGCATTTCCCCTTTAAACTCTGAGCATCTTGAGGTTAGGGTCCTATGTGGTCAACAGTTACTTGGCAGAGTGCTTAGCTTATATGGAAATTCAGTAAAGATCTGTTGATATTTTTTTATTCAATCAATACAGGGGGTGGGCCAAGGTAGTTTACAGTTATTTGTATCAAAAAAGACATGCAGGTTATGATTATTACAATAGCTTTATTAACTCAAAGGAATGTCACAATGGCATACTCACAACTGTACCGGCCGTGGAAATGGTTTTAATTATATTGACATTGGCTTGATACTTTTGGGACAGATCTTGTAAACTTATTCTCTTTAGGTAAACTGATTCTGTTTGCCTAAAATGTTGAAGCAGGACTTTGGCTCATTAGATTACACCCTACTAAGGAAATTAATTTAGACAAAGAGATGTGTAGTGACGCTACTGCAGCTCACCTTCAGGAACTTGACTTGCATAGGAATGTCCCCTTTAAGGCATTGAAAAGGCCCTAATAATGTTTACCTGGTCATACATATTTGTAACATTTCAAAAATACATGCTATTTTACAAGCAAAAACAAAAATTTACTACTACAGCACATCTTTGCCAGAGAGTATAATATTGCTCAACAATAAAGAAGGTAAAGAAAAAGTACTGACACGGCACAATTCTGAATGAACCGCCAGAGAATTACACTGAGTGAACAAAGCCAATCACAAAAAGTCACATGATTCCACTTATATAGCATTCTTGAAAGGACAACATTTAGGAATGGCCAGCAGATTAGTCATTGTCTGTGGTTAAGGAAGGGGTTGGAGTGGGACAGAAATTGGTGTGGCTAAAAAAGTGCATCCTTATACTGATGGAAATGTTCTGGATCTTGACTGTATCAATATCAACATCCTTACTGTGACACTGTAGTACAGTGTTGGAAGATGTTACCATTGGGAAGATATTGGTAGAGGGTACATGGAGTTGTGTATTGATTTTATAACTACGTATGATTCTCAAATTATTTTAAAATAAAAAGTTTAATTTAAACAACTGATCCATGAGAGAATTAGTATGGTCATAGATAGGAAGTGTATTTAAAGAAAATCATAGGGAGGAAGTGAATAGTTCTCTGAGAAAAGATATAAATCTCAGGGAGACAAAGGTTGTTAATAGTTGGTTAATGACTATAACAAAATACAGCTGTCCTCAATTTTCCCCACTTGGAGATGGAGATGGGCTCTTAAAGAATCACATTGTGAAAATATGAATAAACGTTAGAGTTCAGGCTTCTAGAAGAAGGGTACAAAGTGAAGTAAACTGATAGTCACCAGTTACTCTGAATCTGACCAACTACATATCAGCTCTAGGGAATCTTGACTGTGAAGGCAGACATTATTCTGTCTTGGGGAATAAAAATTCTCAGAGAAAAAAAAAATCAAAATATAAATGAGGTACCAGCCAGTTTCTTCTATTTTTTCTGTACAGTAGCCAGACTCCAAGGTAGCCCCCAGTGAATCTCATTTCCTAATACAATAGGGTCCCCTTCCATTCTGAATAAGGACGACCAATAGGACATTGCATAAATGACAGTGTGTGACTTCCAAGGCTAAGTCATAAAAAACAGTGCAGCTTTATATATATATTTGCTCTTTTGGATCAGCTGCCATGTTGTAAGGACCCTCAAACAGTACCAAGGAGGAGTGTATGTGGGAGGAACTATGCCCTCCTGTCAGCTGTGAAAATTAGCCCTTCTCAGAGTAGGTCCTTTCATGCCACTCAAGCCTTCAGGCGACTGCAGGTGAAGACAACTATTTGAATGTAATTTTGTGAGAGGCTCTGAGCGAAGTCCACCCACCTAAGCTGCTCCTGAACTTCTGACTCACAGAAACCAGGTGAAATAATAAATATTTGTTGAGGTTTGTAGCCAGTAAGTTTTGGGGTATTAGTTATGATGCAATAAATAAGACATTGTACTTTCCACTTTCAGGAATAGGTGGGTAACCAAACAGGAGGAAAGCCTCATCTATTTAGAAGACTAAAAGCAGACCCTAAAAAATAGATACTAAACCAACAGAAGAATCCAGAAATAGACCCACACATACATTGTCACTAGATTTATGAAAAAGGTGACACTGTAGCATCATAGAAAAGAGAAGTATTTTTTCAATTAGTTGCATTAGGTCAATTTGATAACCCTGGGAAAAGAAAGATTCTTAATCCTTATTTCACGCCAGATGTGAAAATTAATTTCAAATAATTATAACCCCAATGTGAAAGATAAAAAAATAAGGCACTTAGAGGAAAATTAAAAAAAAAATATCTTCATGACTTTGTGGTAGGCAAAGATTTCTTGAATTCACAAAAGGTACTAATATAAGAGAACAAGTAATCAATGGCACTACATTAAACGTGAACTCTGGTTACTCAAAGGCACCATAAAGAGGAGGAAAAGCCAAGCCAAGACAGTGAGAAGAGACACTTGCAATGCATATCACCAGTGAAGGACTCATATTCAGAATGTACACACACACACACAAAAAAAAACCCCCTACAACTTAGCAAGAAAAAGGTGGACTATGAAATGGGAAAATGGACAAAAGATTTCATTAGGCATACACAAAAGTAGACATCCAAATGACAATAAGCATATAAAAAGATCTTATCTCCATTAGTCATTAGGGAAATACAAACTAACATCACTACACAACTACAAGAATGGTTACCATGAAAAAGACTGACAAAAATAAGTATTTAGAAGGATATGGAGAAAACTGAACCGCTTATACTCTGTTACTAGGTGTGTAAATTGGTATAATCACTTTGAAAAATTAAGACAGTATCTACTAAAGCTGATCCTGCCAGGACACCATAATTCTACTCCTAGGTATATACCCCCAATAATTTTGTATGTATGTCCACCAAAATACACATAAAGTTATGTTCATCACAACACTAGTCATAATAGCCCATATCATTCCTGCCTTTCTATAATCTCGATTTCAAGGGCTTATGACTTATAGTCTGGGCTACTGTCATAGCTTCCTAACCAGTTGTCCTAATTTAGTATTTGTAAGCGCTTCCAGTTTAATCAGAGCAAAGAAAGCTCTGATGTGACTCCCCCACCCCAACTACTCAAAAATTTAATGGCTCCCCATCATCTGTGTAGCAAAGTCCAAATTCTGTGGCTTAGCTATTTTAATTAAAAATTATTTTCAATAAAGGAACCATGGACATGGACAACAGGTGGGATTGACTTTGGGGGGAAAGGGTGGGTGGGAAGGGGGACAGAGGGGAGCAAAAAAGGGATGGATGTAATACAACAACAATAAAATTAAAAGAAAAAAAAGAAAAAAAAAAAAGAAAACTCTGCAGGAGAATAAACAACTTTATGCAAACCTTAAAAAAAAAAATTATTTTCAATATGGTAAAACATAAGATTGACCATTTCAAGTGTGCAGCTCTGTGGCATTAGGTCCATTTACATTGTTGTGCAGCCATCAGCACCATCCTCTCCAGGACTTTCCCCTCCCCCCAAGTGCAATTTGGTAACTTATCACCAGCTCCCTCTCCCCGCTAGGCCTAGCCCTGGCCATCTACCATTCTACTTGCGGTCTCTATGAACTTGACTACTCACACATGTGAAATAGATCATGTTTGTCCTTTTGAATAACATTGTCCCTCTGAATACTATCCCACTATATGTAACTAACAGTTTGTTTATCCATTCCATCTGCTGATGGACTCGGGTTTGATGGCTCGGATTTCAGCCTTTCACAATCTAGTTCAAACCTACCTTTTCATTCTATCTCTACTCATATATATATATATTTACATTTCTATATATAATCAAACCAAGCAAGCTGTTGCTATTCAAACCAAGTAGAATTTTCACCATTTCTTAAACATGCCTGATGCTTTTCTACCTCCATACAATTTCTCTCTGCCTGAAAAGCCTCCCAATCTTCCTTCCTTTCTCATTTCTCTACAGTTTTGCTTACACTAGAATGCTATCCTGTCATGTCACCATCTTTGACCATCCTTCGCCCCGTGCTCCACCAGCTAATGCTCTCTCAGAATGCAACTCTTCCTCTTTCCCGGAGCCTTACACACGGCCTTCCTTCTGGATTGTAAGTACTCTTGTTTATTGAACTAAGGAAATGATCCAATCTCATTAAAATATAACTATACTCATGTTTAAATAAGGTGAGAATATTGAAACCATTTTTTCTAGTTTCAATAATACACTATATTAACTTATTTAAAAATGTCCAATAGACAATGTGAAGAAAAAGCAAGGACACCAGTTTTTGCCTAGTTCCTGGTATAATCTAGCCAGACAGAAGAAACACTATTAATTTAGTTCAACAAAAACTCAAACCAGGGGGAACAAATATGAGAAATCAGGAGAGCAGAATAAGTTAGATAATACAGAATACGATGAGAAAAGCTTAAGATTATAGTGAAGAACTGAATTATGTTTCCCGTTCTTGCTCTATAAACATGGACAAATTTGTTAACTTCTCTAAGCCTAATAACCAAATACACAAAAGGGGAAACACAAAACTAATAATATTGCTTTGAGAATTAAGAAAAACTAAGAAATGTGAAACCATCCAGGACCAGAGTCTGCATGACAGGTGCCAAGTGCAGAGATATGGAATCTAAAGCTGCCCAAGGGCATCTTGAGAACATGTAACTGGCAGAAGAGTTGTAAAAATATTCCCAGATTTCCAATTCAGTGTTCCAATTCAATGTATCATCACTCAGGAGACTTTATTTTGTCCCTTTCCTTGCCCCAAACCATACATCAGCACTCTTACGAGTTCTGCGTCTTTTGGTTTAAGTCATCAATCGCAATTCTTTCAGGCTCTCAGATTCAAAACCCTCCACTGGCAAACCTCCCTTCACCTCTTCTGCTACTTCACTGCCCATGCCAAATCAATGAGCTCCTTCTATAGTACTCTGTAAAACAAGCACAAATTCTGCTAGATGCTGTGAAGGATAAAGAGAAGAGGCAGGGCCTACATGCTCCTTCCAAGTAGTTTGTAACGTCTATGTTGCACACATCCCTAAAAAAAGGCACCTCTTCACAGGTACCATAAAAAGAGACACAATATGCTATTAGACCACAGGGAATCAAACTTCTGGGGTTGGGGGGAGGTGTGCAGGAAGAGGGAGAGAAAGAGAAATATAAGTGAATATGAATAATGAAGAAGGTAGGGCTTGATGTATGGTTCTGGGAAGGGAGTAGAAAAAAGCTTTTGATACAGAGCACATAGCATATGGAAAAATGTAAGACCCACTCAAAAAACTCACAGACACAGACAACAGTATGGTGGTTACCAGAGGAAGGGGGTCGGCTGGGGAGGAGGTAGATGAGATACAGGGGGGTCAAATATCTGGTGACATAAGGAGATTTGACTTTGGGTGGTGAATACAAATGCAATATGCAGACGATATATTACAGGACTGTACACTTGAAACCTACATAATTTTATTAACTAACATCACCCCCATACAATTAATTTATAAAAGACAGGCTTGAAGAACATTTTCAAATGTGTAACGGGAGGAAAAGGAGGGTATGGTGGTGCTGCAAAGCCTTGGAGGCCACCTAAAAATGTGTTATTTTTCCTTTATTAGGGGTGGGGAGCCACTGAAGTGTACAGGTCAGCAGAGAAATGCTAACGATTGCTGTGCTCTTTATCGGCAGAATGGAGAGGACCACGTGGAGAAAGGAAAAATAAGAGGCAGGAAAACTACTTAGGAAGCTGTTGCAATAGTCTGCCACAGTGAGAGAAGATGGCAATGAGACAGGAGGAGGGTCAACGCAAGTCACTTTACCCAACAATGGGGATTCAAGAAGTGTATGGCGTAGGGGCCTGCTTGTAAAGTTGGAGCCTTCTTCTATTTGTGTCCACGATGAAGAAAATGCCACCAGCTTCTCTGATGAAACCGAAGTGACTATTTTCCTCTTGTACCCAAGTCCAGTCAAAAACAAACCATTTCACAAGCACCCAGACCACAGACGTGCACCATGGGGACATATGGCCCGGAAGTTGCTTCATACTTACTTGTTGAGCTGAGAGTGCATGTCCCACATGAACCTGATTCTGTTATTTGGATTAGGTTACAAAGCCTCCAAGGGTGTAGAATGAGGTCATGACTTCTTATTATTGCTCTTGGCACCTAGAAAACTCAGGTGTGCCCCAATTTTACTTTGCACGGGAGAACTGATCATGCAGGGGTGTTGTGTTCAGTTCTGTGGTGATGAAGGCACTTGAAATCCTACAGTACCAGAATTCAGTGAGCTTCTGCCTAGAGTCACATTGTAGTGTCCTGAGCTATAAAGGGCTGGCACAAGGAAGGGCAGTTTGATTTATCTTGGGTGAGTCCACATACTACAGCTGAACTAGTGCCAGCAGGGTCATGCTACAGACAAACAGATTTTGGCTCAGCATAAGCAAAATTTTCCAGAAGAGTCGGTGCCTTGGAAACTGAAGAACTATACTCATCACTGGAGATACTGAAGAGGAGATAGTGTAGGTCAGGGTCAGTCAACTTTTTCTGTAAAGGTTAAGGAGTACATATTTTAGGCTTTGTAGGCCAGAAGAGTCTACCATAACTACCTTGTTGAGTGGCATGGAAGAAGCCACAGATAATTTATAAGCAAATGAGAGTGGCTATGTCCCAATAAAACTCTTAAGAAAAAGAGGTGATGGGTAAAATTTGCCTGCTGACCCCTGACTTGGCCAAGGGTGGGGAGGGAGACTGAAGACCGGGCTCAAGCTGTGCATTAGTACACAGACAAGGCTTACAACCTTGAAAGCCTTATGTATTTTTAACTAAGGAATTGAATATGGTAATGCCTCATTTAATTGGACTTCTCAGGTTATTGAAAGAGAAGGATGGGTTTTACTAAATAACCAAGTATTAATTGGAACCTTCTAGTTTCAGCCTTGACAGTTGAAAATATTTCTAAAACTCTAGAATCTTCTGCCCTGCCTTAGTTATTATACCAAAGATAACAGAACTTTAATGACTAAGGACTTCTTGGTCTCAAATCATCTTTCTAGATACGAAACCTCACATGCCTTGTGGCTAAAGTTGTAGAAGCATTAAGACATTTCTTGGAAGAGGGTTTTGTGTAACTCCTAGAAATGGGTGTGTCTTTTTAACTTCCCCCTTTCTGATGAGGGTAAAGCTAAAAACTGCCAACAAACCAGGAGAATTCTGTCAAGTGAGAATTATAGTTAGTTAATCAGAACCTAACTGAGCTCACTAGGTAATATTAATAAACTTAACTCATTCATCAGGGATATTAAAAACGTAACACTTGCATCTTCAAAATCTCTTTGCTTTATATAAAAGGAGTTCACCTATAAAACACACACACTGACACTCAACTTTATCTTGGTGAAACTCCCAGAGGGTGATGTTCGAGTTCCAGCTCAAATAATCACAAAGACATAGAATTTGATCTACTTTGTTAGTCGATGATACACAGAACTGCATCCTCCTGCTTTGCAGCATGAAGCACACTGGGCCAATGTTCTGTCCTGAGCAGTTAAAAGCAAACAATAAGAGAGCCCACTGGGCTGTGTAACAGTCACACACTTCTGGAGGAACGCTTCCTGCGTGCGGAAGGCTTGTTGCTATCCTTCCTCTGGGAACCCTGTGACCCCTCTGAGAGCAGAGATGGTATACTCTGAGGGAGGTAAGAGAATGGGACTTGCTGAATTGCTGCATGCCATGTGCTTTCTGTCCATTTCCCCATTTAATCCTCAAACCAATGCTGCAAGGTAAAGAGCACCCTGTCTTCACAGATGAAGAAAATGAGGGTCATTGAGGGTAAACGATTTGCAGAGATCACAGCCCTGGATCTGCTGGTCCAGAGGGTCAGAGCTAGGGTCCAGAAAAAACTTGAGGAGAAGCTACTGTAGACTAACTACTGACTACACTCTGAGAAATACTGGATACAAAGTTTATAAAGGGTCAAGTTCACCATTAGCTGGTGATGGCAACAGAGGGATAAGCATCTAGGCCTTGGCTTCTAAAAAGTTATTTTCACTTCTCAAGTCCAAAATCCCTAAGAGAGGGCAGCATATTTATAAACTCCTGACTCATTTATCTGAGTAACAAAGTTTCTCTTTGAGTCTAGTGAGCCTTATTTGCTCCTAGTACACAGAATGAACTTTATTTTACTACAAGACTGCTACATTCTGAGGTCAGGAGCTTTTTTATCTCCAGAATTCAGCACAGTGCTTGATACATGTTACGTACTGTTTATATAAGTCAATGAAAGGTATACCAAAGGAATAAAAGGAAAGGATGTCTATTTGTTCCTCTTCTGATAAAAACAAACAAAACCTGCCAGTCAGATAACTTGCTAACATAGCACTTCCAGGATTGTTGACCATCTCTGTCCGGCGTGAGATGGTACACAGATACCGTAACCACAAAAGCTCACTTGGAAAACCTCTTGCCTTTTATGTGACATGGGAGCATAGATTAAGCCAATTAATACATTTCACCCAGTGACTGGTCAGCAATGGGCAGGCGATCCATGCCAGCTCAGTCATTAGGATTCAACTCTAGGCCTTTGGTTGTGTTACTCAGAGGGGACTCTTTCTCTTGCTGGACAGAAGGCTATAGTGACACAAGTCTGAAGTTGTAGGGACCACTGGAGGGGAGTGTGAGAAGAGCCAACCCAGAGACAGCAGAGGTAACAAGGTGATCCTGATGAAATGTGAGTCCTTGAACACGTGAATCCTGGAGCCTGGTTTTCCCCTTGTTGGCTGAGGTGACTCAAACTCTTGTTTTCACTGAAAGCAATTTCAGCCACTATCCAAGCAATGCAGGTTTAAAGCTTGTGTCCCATACCGAGACCCAGAACCAGTTTGTTTCCACAAGGGTAACTGTACGGTCCTTTCCAGGTGCTCTTATCACATTCATTAGTCAACACATTCTGTTTCCTTCACTTCCAGTTCCTTTTTCATTAGTATTTACTCTCCCCTTCCTCCTCCCAACCATTCAATCAACATTTATCACACCAATTTAGCGCCAGGTGTTTTAGGACCTCGTGAACAATGGAAAGGACAATCAGGTGCAGAACCCAGGTGACTGAGTACACGTAGGTCACGGCTGTAACAACGGAATGAGCAGAGACTCCCCTGCTTGGTCAGGGAACGTTGCATAGCACAGGAGGCACTTGGATTGGGGTCAGGATGAGAGAAGCTGACGTGCAAACACTGAATCACTCTTTGTAGGAGAAATACAGGGCTGGGTTCCTGCAAGCCTCCAGCCACATTCTTTTTTTGTCAACCAATCAATACATACTTTTATTTTATGTGTGTTTCTGTGTAAAGACACCTTATTTAATATATTCAATATACTGTGGATTCATTAATGTTGAACTTGCAGCCCATAGCATTATAACTCAAGTCTGAATGCAGTTTCTCTAACACATGCATAGATATTTTCTCCAGAAAGCACCATACGATCTCCTTAAGTTTAGAACACCAGACAGAACTTTAACGCTATGCTTGGGATCCATTTTAAACAGCAAAATCATCATGAAAAGCACAAGAAGTATGAAAAACATGTCACTGAAGAGACAGATAAAGCACACTAGTTTACAGTGTGAGGGCTGAAACAAGAAGGCAGAGTGTGCTTTGTTCTACTTTAGCTGGAAACCTGTGTGTATTGGGGGAGAGGGGGTTACTCCAATTTTCACTCCTCTGCACAGGTGCCTGTCTGTGACTGACCATGACAGCACTGTGAATAGCAATTTGGGGGTTATGAATAAATTTTAGCAAGTAGCTGAATTAAAAATGATGGAATCTGTGACTATATAAGGAGAAGCCTGGTGTGTTCAAATAATAAAGCTTAGTCTGGTGAAGCTGAAGAGAGGATGAAAAACTGTAGAAAGGAAATCACTCAAAGGAAGGCTGGAAGACTGTGCAGAGGCTCTTTTAAGAAGGGCTTCAGCCCTGGCTGGTAGCACAGTGGTTAAGGCTCCGGCCTGCAAACCCAAAGGTCGCAGGTTCGATTCCCCAGCCAGGGTGCATTACCAGGTTGCAAACCAGGTCTCCAGTCAGGTCTGTGGCTGGAGGCAGGTGAAACGCAACCATACATTGATGTCTGTCTCCCTCACTGCCTCTCTTTCCCTTCCCCTCTATCTAAAAATAATGAAAAAAAAAAAAAAAAAAAAAGGGGCTTCAAATCCTAGGCTTTATGCATTTTCTGTAGATCAGTGGTTCTTAATCATTAATATAAAATTAAAAATGACAGAACTGCCGCATAGGACAGGAATGCACTTTTTAGTATTTATTAACTAATAAATAAAAGTTACTATGAATTAATTCACTCATTTATTTTATTCACAATATCTATATTTTTAAAGTATGAATACATGCAAACCACTTATCCATTGTCTAAGTAATGCTGTGGGTGGGTGTGTTTCAAGGGCCCAGTCCATCATGTGGGAACCACTGTCATAGACCTAAATGAGCAGCCCAGGAAGAGGGAACAGCATGTGCAAAGGCCCCAAGAAGGAAGAGACCTTGCTTCATGGGGGGACCTGACAGGAGGCCAGTGGCTAGAAGACAGTGAGCAAAATGGGAACTAGCACAAGGGCAAGGCAGGGACAGATCATCACGGAGTCTTGAAGGCCATTTTAAGATTTTATCTTAAACTGAACAAGATCCCTCAGTTGGAGTGTAATTAAGTAATTATGTCATCAGTAAAGGAAGAAGCTTAAGAACAACATAGTGTGATCCTATTTATACTAAAATCTCTGTAAATTTATGGACACATACACAGTTGACCCTTGAACAACACAGGTCTGAACTGTGCAGGCCCACTTACATGAAGATTTCTTCAATAAATATACAGTTGGACCTTTGTATCCGGGTTTGACATCCATGGATTTAATCAATCAAAACAGTATTTTCAGTCCACAGTTGGAAATCCATAGATATGGAAGGCCGACCATATGCCCTGTTCTATGCCCTGTTCTACATAGGGTGCTTGAGCATTCTAAGAGTTTGGTATTCATGGGGGACCAACCTGGAATCCCTCTTGGATACCAAGGGATGACTGAAATTTGGGGGTAGTCAAGTTACTCACGGCTGTTCCACTGTGAGAGGAAGGGGCTGGGGTAAGGGGATTGGTACCCCTAACCCCAGTTGTTCAAGGGTCAACTATATATGCACATGACCACATATGCATTTACATAGTATATATGTATGTATACACATATGTGTGCACATGCACACACACACATGTTATACAAATGCTTAGAAAAGTATTCCAAACTATTATCAATGGTTCACTGTAAAGGGGAGTGGGTATGCAGAGAAATGATATATGGACACTTCTTTCACACTTCATTACTTCCGTATTTTTACATAAATAGAACATGAGACCACCGAATGGTTTTACATCTTTTTCATGTAAACAGATCATTGCTAAAGATCATTCTGGCTAGGGGCCAATGAAGAATATCAGTAGGGGACCCAGATAGACAGCTGCCTAAGAAATAATGGTGATTAGGACCAAGAGAGTGTCAAAGGACATACATATCCAAGCTATATTTCAGAGACTGTAATGACTGACCTTGGTGATGGACTGAATATGGGGGATATGGGAGAAGGGAGAAGGGAGAAGGAAGACTCCCAAGACTCTCACTTGGGCAAGCGGGTGGGCTGTGTCATAACTTAAGGCGGGAAGAGAGGCACAGCCACGTCCCTCTGACAAGCCTAGCACAGTGCACTCTCCCCATTCTTTGCCTTGATGGTGTCAAGAACAAAGGGGTAAAATAAGCTTGTCATGTGTAAGAAGGAGAGGGTCATTCTGGGAGACCAAGGAGCCTGTGTCAGTGATGGCGCTGACCGGATTCTATGAGATAGATTGCCTGACAACCAGGCCCATCTTTCTGCAGAGGACTCAGGTGATCAATTAATGGAATTGCCTCTCCCACTGACAAAAAAACAAAGAGCTGTTGCCAACCCTTTGCATGTCCATGAATGTTCTAAGTTGTATTTAAAGCACTGAATTAAGCAAAGGTTACCAGGAATATAGTGAAACTGTTTCCTCTATGACAGCAATTTTCAACCTTTTTCACCTCACGGCACATATAAACTAATTACTAAAATTCAGTGGCACAACCAAAAACACATTTTTTGCCAATCTGATAAATAAAATAGGTATAATTTTGATCCATTCACACCGGATGGCTATTGCTGTGTTAACTGTTGTCATTTACTTAATTTTTAAAATTAAAAAAAAATATTTATTATTTTTAGAGAGAGGGGAAAGGAGAGAGAGAGGCAGAGAGAGAGAGAGACACCAATGTATGGTTGCCTTTCACCCACGTCCTGCTATGGACCTGACTGGAGACCTGGCTTGCAACCTGGTTATGTGCCCTGGCTGGGAATTGAACCAGCGGCCTTTGGGTTTGTAGACCGGCACCCATCACTGAGCTACCAGCCAGGGCTTGTTGTCATTTTTTTATTGGGCAATGTACGGGACAAGAGGACAGTGCCCCTGACTCAACAGTACTCGGGTGTTGCACGTGTTAACAATTCCTGTGGTGTACCGCTGTCCCTACCGCATCCCGCTGGCTGCAAATCACAGCTCTAGGGCAAAGGAGGCGTCTCTCAGCGGCCGTCCCAACGCCAAGGAATGGGGGAAGAGAACACTCTGGGCTTTGGCTTCCCTAAAGAACTGATTGCAGACTTAAACACACATCTGATGGTGTGATTTTCTTGCTTCAACGGAAGTATTTAAAACTTCAGTGTACTGTACACACAAATCACTGAGACACCCATTTGAATGCAGACATTCCCAGGTCCCAGGGAACCTCCACAGAAACTCAGATTCAGTGCGTCTGGAGTGGGGTCCAGGGATACCAACCCCAAGTGATTCTACTACAGAAAACCCAAGAACCCCATCTGGAGAAACACTGTGTTTCCAACTCAGTCACGAAGAACGGCCCATGCAGCAGCAACGTCCGTGAACACGACGGCCTTTCACATGCACCTGCAGTCCTGCATGTGGGACCTCAGCATTGCTCCCCACCTTGGGGACCGGGCCTTCATGAAAGGGACTTGATTCCATGTTGGGAAATTAAAAATAAAATTAGGATAGGTCTGAACGTGCTGTTTATTCAATGATATAAGCAGAGTTGCTTTGAAATATACAGAGAAAAAAATGCCAAGGACTGCTGGGAGTCAAAAGGATTAGGGTGTAGCATTTTAAGTTTAAAAGTTGAGCCTGTAAGAGTATAAATTCATGATAGTCAAAGGAGTAAAATGTACTAAGGATTTTTGTTTTGTTTTAAAGATTTTATTCATTATTTTTAGAGAGAGGGGAAGAGAGGCAGAGAGGGAGAGAGACATCAATGTATGGTTGCCTTTCACCTGCCTCCAGCTGAGGACCTGGCTGGAGACCTGGCTTGCAACCTGGGATGTGCCCTGGCTGGGAATCCAACTAGCAACCTCTGGGTTCACAGGCGGGTGCTCAACCCACTGAGCCACACCAGCCAGGTGGGTTTTTTTGTTTTTGTTTTTTTTAATACACAATAAAGGTGACCATGGGAATTATTTTGTATTTTTATTGATTTAAGTAAGAAAGGGAATCAATCTATTGAATATTTACTGTCTCCTATTAAGCAATACAGGTAATATAAAGTACAGATGTATACCTCTTCCTATCCATATAAGCAGAGAAAGAATCAACACAGGGAGCTATGAGTAAGTGAGAAGTACAGGAGAAAAGCAAAAATTAAACTAAGATTAGGAAGTCCTGAGCAGCACTGGTAGTCACCCATAATAGCTAATAGAGGTGGGGGGATTCAATGGTGAAACAGTGCTGGTGGTCATGCACAATGACTATGTAGAATAAGCTCAATGGTGTGTTCCAAGATAATGCTTCAGTTTACAGAGGAGAGCTGAATCATGAATTCCTATTCTCTCACCTCCTAGCAGAGGTTCCCAAACCTTAGCTTGCGTCAGAACTACCTATGGAACATGTTAAAATGCAGATTGCTGGGCCCTATCCCCAGAGTTGCTGATTTAGAAGGTCTAATGTGGGGGCTGATTTCTCACAATATGCTAGAAGATGGTGATGCTGCTGGTCCTGGGACCACACTTGGAGGACCACTGCCCTACACGTTCCATTAATTATAATGACATTATTGAGGCATAAGGCCTAAGGAAGGGTGACATTCAGGTCACTATAGCATAATGACTGGATGGTGTTTTATAACCCTGGCCAACTAAGAGACTAAAGTAATTCTTCAATTTAAGGTAGGAAACTAGATTGTAAGTAAAACCAATGTGAAAGGCGTGAACTGAAAGTCATATTAATATACTGCAGTTCACCCAGAAAAAGAAAGCTTGGTCTCAGGACCAGTGGTATGGGCCTGAACCACCCTGAGAAAGCCACCAAGCCATGTGCACCACCCAAGGATCAATTAGTTTGTAACTAGATACCAGGACCTTGCGAATGTGAGGTGTTCCTTTCACTTTTTATCCTGGTTAGGTTAATGTTCCCTTGGTTCTTTACATGGGAAAGGTTATTTCCATGGGAAAGTTAAAATTACAACTTAAGTCTTGGGAAGATATCAAAATAAATATTTTGTTTCATGCAAGGAGATCATGCAAATAAGTAGAGAAATAATGAATAAATTGATTAAACCCAAGGTATTGATGCTTCAGAATAAGATTAAGCATAAGCCCTGGCTGGTAGCACAGTGGATAAGGTGCCAGCCTGTGAACCCAAAAGTCGCTGGTTCAATTCCCAGCCAGGGCACATAACCGGGTTGCAAGCCAGGTCTCCAGCCAGATCTGTGACTGGAAGCAGGTGGAAGGCAACCATACGTTGATGTCTCTCTCCCTCTCTCCCTTCCCCTCTCTCTAAAAATAATAAAATATATTTAAAAAATATTAAGCATAAGTATACAAATTAGATTTAGAATCATTGTCTTATTTGCAATTTAAGGTTTTTGAAGTATTCAAGAGAATCCGCCAAATTAAACTTGTAACTGCAGGTTTATTTAAAAAATTGAAACAAATTAGAAACATTTACATATGCAATAAAAATCACCTCTCAGAGTTTTGAAGTAGAACATTAAACAAAGTACTATAAACAGGTGATGCTATTCCTTTTTAGGTACATAAACCTCTTGGTAGTTTCAAATACCTGACCGATTGCTCACATCAACCAGAAATTCAACCAGCAGGAGAGATGTCAGAAAGATGCTCCCGAGTAGATAAAGTAGATTACAACCTCTTACACTGCTGATATCAAAGTGGAATGCTGTCACCCCAAAAGAATGCCACTACAGGATTAAACATCCACTCTGCAAAGTGGGGGAGCATAAAGACATACTGAATATCTATTCAGCACCAATCCGATCTCGGTGTGCGGCTAACTGTCCATGCTCCCTAACCAGTACCTACTACCCTAACACACACATTGTATTAAACATGGGGAAGGGCATAAAGGATTATGGAACACAGAAAAGATGACTGACTTATTACACCTTGAGAAGGGATTCAAAGAATATGCTGAGGTGAAAGGGTAGGAGGAGATTCCAGATTTTAAGCACGAGGTGGCCCAGGAACACACAGCATCTTCTGGAGACAGCAAGTTCTCTGGTGTGGATGCTGCTACACCAAGCAACATGGACTCCCTGCCTAGGTGACGGAAAGAAATAAGACCAGGCCTAGGTTTTAGGAAAATACAACTGAGCTATACACAACATGAACGAATTTTACAAACGTGAAGTTGAGAGAACGCAGGGCTGAAAATGTGCTTTCTTTTTCATGGCGTTCAAAAATAGACAATTAACGACGTTGCTCAAGGATACACATACTCATGGTAAAGCTATAACTAAAACCAAGAAAATGACTAGCACAAAAGTCATACTCAGAAGGGGGAATGGAGTAAGAAGAGGATGATAGTGATGGGACATATAGAGGTGCTGTCAATCTTTTATAATATGGGAGGTAGTAATATGGGTGATTCCTTTATTAAACTGTATGTTATGCACATTTTTGTACATATATTTTATTTCACAAAATGTTGAAGACATAACTGGAAGTATCCTGAGGATGATGAGGGTGGGCAGAGTCTAGAGATAGGGAGAGAAATTAGGAGGTGGTTACAGGCACAGGAAGAGCGCTCAAGTAAGGTAATTAATAGTAGAGAGATGCAGAGAAAAGAGGGATTTGAGAATTACTTAGAAGTTAGGGCCCAGGGACCCATTAGAAATGTAAACCAAGAGGAAGGAAAGAGTCCAAAATGATGGTAAGAATTTTTGTGTCAAGCTTTGGAAGCTAGATGATAAGCAAGGAAAATACTAAGAGCGGAAGACACATACACAATATTTTTTAAATTGAGCTATGATATTCATGCCGTAAAATTAACTTTTTCCCAATAGCTTTGCTTTATTTTTAAATTAAATTTACTGGGTGAATTTAAGTAATATAAATTTATTAAATTTGTAGTTAATAAAATTATATGTTTCAAATGTACAGTTCTATGATACATCATCTGTATATTGATGTCTACCTCCCAAAGTCAACTCTGCTTCTGTCACCATATGTGTGACCCCCTTTACCCATTACTATCCCCAATGCCCTTCCATCTGGTAACTACCATATTGTTGTTGCTTGTATCTATGAGTTTTTGTTTGTTTTACTTGCTTGTTAACTTGTTGCTTTCAGTTTTATATCCTACATATGAGTGAAATTAGATGATTCTTGACTTCTTCTGCCTGGCCTATTTTGCTTAGTGTGATTTTCTTAAGATCCATCAGTGTGGTCACAAATGGCAGTATTTTATCTTTTCTTATGTCTGAGCAGTATTTCACATCATTTTTACCCATTTATCTACAGAGGGACACTTTGGTTTTCTCCATGTCTTGGCTATTGTGAATAATGCTGCAATGAACATAGGAGTGCCTAAATATTTGCAAATAAATGTTGTCAAATTGTTCAGGTAGTTACCCAGAAGAGAATGCTGGATCATATGGTAGTTTTTCTTTTTCTTTTTCTCTTTTTTGAGGACCCTTATACTGTTTTCCATAGTGGCTGTACCATAGTGGTGAGTGAGGGTTCCCATTTCTCCACCACCTCTCCAATACTTGTTGTTACTTGCCTTGTTGATGATAGCTATTCTCACAGGTGTGATATCTCACTGTAGTTTTGATTTGCATTTCCCTAATAGCTAGTGAAGTCGAACATCTTTTCAAGTATCTTCTGCGAGAAGCATCTGTTTTAAGTTCTCTGCCCATTTTAAAAATTGGATTGTTTGATGTTGAGTTACATGAGTTCTTTTCCTATTTTTGATATTCAACCCTTATCAGAGCTGTTGTTTGCAAATATCTTCTCCCATTCAATTGGTTGCCTTTTTATTTTGTTGGTGATTTCCTTTGCTATGCAAAAGCTTTTTAGTTTGATAAAGTCCCATTCATTTATTTTGCCTTTACTTCCCTTGCTTTTGGGGTCAAGTTCATACAATCCTCTCTAAGACCAAGGCCTATAAGTTTAGCACCTGTTTTCTTCTATGTAACTTATTGTTTCAGGTCTTACAAAATTCACTCTTTAAAGCAGGGGTCCCCAAACTTCATCTGCAGACTGTTAAGAACTGAGCTGCACAGCAGGAGGTGAGTGGCCAGGTTTCCTCACATTACTGCCTGAGCTCTGCCTCCTTTCTCTACACTGCCCCCACCCCGCCCACCCACCCACCACCCCAAAACCCATTCTGTGAGAAAATTGTTTCTTTTAGAAAACCAGTCCCTGGTGATGCCAAAAAGGTTAGGGAACTGATGTTTTAATGTATACAATTCAGTGGCTTTTAGTGTACTTACCAAGGTTATGCAACCATCATCACTATGTAATTCCAGAGTATTTTCACCACCCAAAAAAGAAACCTCCTACTCATTACTAGTCACTCCCTATCCCCTGCCCCTCCTCCAAGTCCTCATGTAATTTTATGAGAATAAAATATTGTGGTTAAAACCTTGTGTTGACAGAGCAACGATGGCATTCAATTGGTCTCAGCAGCCCAATCCCCAAGGAGTTCCTATTTCAGAACCTTAACTTGTCTTTCCACAAAGATAAGAACTCTGGAGAAGCTGAAAACCTTCTTATTTTCAGGATGTAGAGGGAAATATCCCTGTTTCTAGTTCCAACTTGGATGGGAACTGAAGTCAACAGGGACCAACACAGCAGAGAGATAACAGGTTACAGTGGCTTTCACCAGTGGCAGTAGTGTCCACCCTCTTGGGGTTTGGAAATGTGTGTATGGGGGGCAGGAATAAGTTGTCACAATGACTGGGGAGCACTAAAGGCCCCAGAGAGCAGGGGACAGAAACGCTAATCTCATACAATACATGTGACAATTTGAGTAACAAAGAATTCCTCCTACACAAAATTCTGGTGGAGCCCTCTCTCCTCTGAGAATCAACAGAGGCAGAATTCCTGTTATTTCTTCAAGCACAAAAACCAAAATGGTGAGTTATGATCTGTAAACAGGAACCAGGCCCAGAACCAAGACTGTGCAGTTAAGAATAGCTTAGAGAAAAGATTGAAATTATCTCACAGTGGGAAGAGAGTATTAATAGAAATCCAGATATTAATAGTGATGAGCCTCAATTAGCTGAGGAGGACCGTGGCCCAGAACTGGTAGTGTCGGGCCATCACTGTTCTCCTGAGTCTGTCGTGAGCTAGGGCTGTAGCTTCAGGTGTGGGGGAAGGTAAAGGCTGTATTCAATGGTACAAACCACTGCAAAGTGTACCCGCAGGGCTATACTCCCCAGTCCTCCAGTTAAAGCCTCTTTGGAGGCTCTACACAGAGGAAAAAGGTTTAGTTTGTTTTCCCCCTATAACCATGTATCTCTACATTGATTTTGTATGCAATTCTGCCGTTGGTCATGCCTTTAATTCATGACCCAGGCCATGTGCGGCCAGACACCTGAGACCCTGCAAAGGGGTGGACGACACAAGGAAAGAGACGGGGGAGAGTTATACTGACACAATTTTCTCTAATAAAGACTACCGTGCAGTGCTAGATCTGTTGACAGAAATCAGCTTCAAGCCTTCTTACAAATGACTAAGATTACCAACAACCTCCCTCCCAATTCTGGACTGAGAAACAATTCTCTTTCCAGATCTTTGTCGCAAGGCAGATCATTCTACGAGATGCCCTGAATCAAATGAATGTCACAATCGACTGAATGCCTCCTGGTGTTTGCTGGAAGCTCTGAGCCAGCCTGTTCTGTGGAGAGGAAGAGGAAAAGGAGGAGGGGAAAAAGACTATTTCCCTCTAAATCTTCAAAAAGAAAGTATGAGGACAGCAAGAGGTAGATTATTTTGAAGTTTCTCCATGTTGTGATATCTACTGTAAGAATAATAACTAGATACATTTACTCCCTGCCAGGTATTGAACTAAGTACTTCACATATATTAACTCTTCCCATCTTTACAATCTCCCTGTGAGTAGTTTCTATTATTATCCCATTTTAGAGACAAAGAGATTGGGACCTGAGGCAGCCAAGTTACTTCACTGCAGCTAGAAAGCTATCAGGTGGCAATGCAAGGACTTCTGACCATGTCATCTGGGCATCTTGCTAACCAAGGCATCTTCTCTTACATGGACCTGTCTTACCTCCCTCAGCTAGGAATTTCTGCAACTTTCTAGGTTTGAAGTATTAAAATTCTCAATAAGGGTTTTAATAAGAAGCAGGAACTGAAAATAAGACAGTATGTAATATATTATTTTTTCATTGAATCTTACGAAATCTCTGAGTGGTGATCTATCAGAAAGCCTGGGTTCAATGCTCAGTCTGCCCTTTATTTTGTGATCCCAGGAAAGTCTCATGGCCTGTTTAGGACTCATGAAAGAAGTCTCGCCTGCTCTATTTACCTTATAAGGCTGTCATCTGAGACAGAGGTGTACAAACTTCGGTGTGCAGTCTGAAGATGTTCTTTTTTAGTTCTACAAATGGTTTGGACCAATGCAGCTGCCTAATAAAGTGTTACTTATGACTATAAAGCAGATAGTTCCTAGACTAGGTCAGAGGCCTCGATCGTTGGGAGTGTTGACAGTTGCTCCTGCTTTCCGTGTGAGTCATTGTGAGGCACCTCAGGTGATTCCCGTCCATCCAACTTGGCATTTAGTGAATGGTTTCTGCACTTCCCTTCCCCGGCTTTGTGCTTTTCCGAGTGAATTGCATGGGACTTGATGCTCCGTAGGCTAAGGAATAAGCTAGTTAGGAAAGAACAAGAGCTCCCTGGTATTCCCCTATCCCAGGATCACTGTGGACCATCAGCAAGACTCACAGCTTCCCAATGATTCAGATGCCCCACCATGCAAATAGGCTGATTCATGTGCTCAGGGTGCACCGTGGAGTCCTGCCAAATGCGAAAAAACTGTCTCTAGGGCACGTGCCAAACTATGCCGGGAGTAGGCTCATTCCTGCCACAGTCGCTACAACAAATAACAACAATAGCCTCTAGGTGCAAATTACCACACATAATAAACTTAATTCAAGAAACACTGAAGAGACCCTGAGTTGCATTTTAATTTACACGGCACTATTTATCACACAAGTGCCCTGGGGCCTCTACAAACTGAAAATAAGACATCAGTACTGATTAGCTTATACTATGCCTCAGTGATCTTACCAACTTAAATCCACCTATCATGAAAAATGTGAAAAGAACGCAGGGAAAACTGCCGAGAGAGTAAATGAAAAGAACTCACAGTCTGGAAAATATGAGAGCATTGTGTATTTTATTCCTAGCTGGATTTATTCCTTAGCCTCTACACTTAGAAGTGTCAAGTCCTATGTAATTCACCATAAAAGCACAAAGCCAGGAACCATTCACTGAGCTTGCAAGTCAGAGAGGAATCACATGAGGTGCTTCACACAGGACTCATAGGTAAAGCAGGAGTGGCTATTAATTTTGCCAGCAAGCCAAGGCAAAACCGCGGGGAGGGTACCTGCAAGCCTCTTTCCCAAAGTAATACCCGGTGTTGCAAGGGGGACAAAACACCAGGTAGAGACAAACAATAACAGATGGCATGTGCTCACCTGTCGGGCTAAACTCTTCACTCATGTGTACTACCTGATTTTCAATATTCACAATGACCTTGGAAAGGGATGCTATTATCTTTATTTTGTAGATGGACAAACAGTTGCTTAAAGTGGTGAAGCATCTTGGCTGAAGTCAGTTACCTGGGTTCCAGCCCTACCTCAATCTTCTACCTGTGGGACCTGAGTCATGTCCCTCAACTTTGCTGCTATTGTATTCTAATGGAGAGGTGCAAATGGAACCAGTCCTTTCTGCCACTCATGAATGTTGCAAGGACTACATGGAACACAGAACAGTCAACGGTAAAGTACACAGAAAAGTCCCTGGTCTTCTCCCAGCTAGGCTGCAATTACTGGTAGGCAGAGTTGATGCCACATGATCTTTTCTAATCACTAAAAGTATGACTATATTGTATATGCTGAAGGACTGTGCTTTGGGAGTCATTAATAATATATGATATTAATATGACTATAATAATAATGATTAGGTATCCATCATTACAGACTAAAATAATGTTTAATCGGCTTTTCCACATATTAACTGAGCATCCCACTATGTAGCTGGCATTGTGCCACCTGCTACAGAGACACAGGGATGAATATATGCCCGCCCTCAGGAGCCTTAGAGAAAGCAGTGCACGAAAGGCAGAGCGAATGAAATGACCACGGTGTACGCGGTGTATGCGTATGAAGACAGGGCTTGCTCCAGCTGCAGTGAGCACTACCGCAGCTCAAGTTCGGGTTTATACAAGGGAGGGGAAGGGAATGCTACAGATCAGGCTGAGGAAATGGGTTGGCCACACACTGTGCAAAAGCTTTAAAAGACCCTCTTCAAAGAACCGCAAAAGAGACAGCAAACTAAAGGAGTTACCTGAGAGTCAGAGAAGCACAATCAGAGGAAGGAGCAGAGTAAAGGGCAGAAGAAGAAGAGCTCTCCAGTGAACTCAAAATACACTTCAAAGTTCTGCTCAGGGCTAGCTGCCTCTGCAATTCTGTTCCCTCTCTTACTGTTCGTCTTTTTCTCACCTCCTATGACAATGGGTCTGGAGATGGATGGTGACGTTGGCTTCACAACAATGTGAATGTACTTTATGCCGCTGAACACTTAAAAATGGTCAAGATGGCAAGCTTTATGTTATGTGTGTTTTACTACCATTTTTAAAAAGAGGTCCTGGCCAGGCAGCTCAGTTGGTTAGAGCACATTCAATACATCAACTTTGTGGATTCAGTCCCAGGTCAGGGCACTGGAGACTCAACCACTAAATGCATGAGTAAATGGAACAACATATCAATCAATCTCTCTTGCTATCACATTAATAAATTTGAAAAAACTTTCCACAAATAAAAAGTAGGTGACATATGTAAATAAAGCATCTAACAAAAAAGTTGGCAATGAACCTAGTTCCTTCTCCTCCTCCTGATACAATCCTTTATTTCGAGGTTCTTTTCGAGTTATTGAAGGAGTTCAGCCCCAACCAGGTTCCCCAGCTCTGCCATTAAATCTGACTGTGTATTTCAAACTGGATTCCTTCCCTCATTGAGTTTTGGTAATCATTCTTTTAAAGGAAAAAAAAAGATTAAACTATATTACATTCCCTTTTGGCTCTAAAAATAAGAATACACTGAAGATTAAATAAATTAAGAATAGCCTAGGAGAAAGGAAGAAAAGGAGATGATTTGAGCATTTATTATGTGCAAAACATGGTGGCAGGGGCAAATATAAATATACAAAAGGAAGGTGCTAAGTCCTGATTTGAGAAAAACAAACAGAATCCACAATTTGTGTGTAGGTTACAGAAGAGAGTAATTACCTGTTAGGGGAAATCCAGGAAAAATCCACCAAAGAGTTGATAATTGAGGGGGTCCTGCTTTTTGAGGGGGACGTGAGGGGTGAGGAGGAGTTAACCAAGTGAAACAGAGGCAGAGGGCAGGTGTGGGGCGGCTTATGGGGGATGAATGCACCCGTGAGGGTACAGGCCAGGGGAGAAATGGGGGTGTGTCTGGAAAAGCAGTTTGGGTTCTAATAGCTAAACACCCAAAAAGCTGGGGACAGGAGCTTGGATTTTTATCCACTGATTGTTGAAACTGGAGAATGACAAGATCCAACGTGCATGGTAGAAATACTACTTTGGCAACAGTGTACCAGAGGATGGATTAAGGGAAACAGGAAGCCACTGCCAGGGCCCAGACAAAACAGGACGAGTGCCTGCGGAAGGCGGTGGCTGCGGGGAAGGAGAGGAAAGAAGGCTCTACTTGCTCCACGCAGCTCCCTCTGATAAAGGCAGGAATGGTGCACGAACGCCAGAGGTTGGCTCTTACACTCAGTGGGCCCTGAACCACATTCTTCTTTCTTCCTTTTTTAAAAGATTTTATTTATTATTTCCAGAGAGAGAGGAAGGGAGGAGGCAGAGAGAGAGGGAGAGAGACGTCAATGTGTGGTTGCCTTTCACCTGCCTCCTGCCACGGTCCTGGCTGGAGACCAAGCTTGCAACCTGGTTATGTGCCCTGGCTGGGAATGGAACCAGTGACCTTTGGGTTTGCAGGCCGGCGCCTTATCCTGTGCCACCAGCCAGGACTACACATTCTTTTTTCTAAACAATTTCTAATACTGAATGTCCCCAGGCCCAGGCAATGGCTCAAAGGGAGGAAACTGGCATGAGAGCTAATCTGTTTCAGCTGCTGGGCTGCCCCCAGCCCTGCTCATCAGAAATAATGGAAGGCAGCACTGGCAGGCGGAGCATCTGGCGGCCGTGAAGACCTGGCCCTTGCTGAGCTGAAGCTGTTGGCTCATCCTTGGGAATCACAACAATGGAGAATGGAGAATCGTTCTTTTCATCCTTCTCACAGCATTATCCCAGCGACCTCATCCCCTAACACTGGTGTGGTTTGTGTTATGTTTTCCCCCCACCGCTGCCCCTCCCCACCACGGCACAAGGCAGATGCTGCACCCAGGGGCCGCTGAGGTTGAGCCCCGTTGAGCCCCGATGCCTCTGAACAAGCCTTGGAGGGACAGGGGAATCCTCTAGAAGAAGATGCATCAAGAATCAAATTGAAAAGACCAACATTAACTAAAAGGAATGGGGAAGGCCGCTTCCTCTCTTCTAGGAAATTAGCAAAAAACAAAAAAAGATTTTAATGGACTTTTCCCAGGGGTGGTAAGAGTATGATTAGACAGGCACCCCTGTCCACAATTCAAAGTTATTTGTTGGGATGATGCCTTTGGAAAACAACCTGACAGCATTTGAGAACCTTAAAAATGCTTATCCCCTTTTGGCTAATAATTCTCATTTCTAGCAATTGACTAAAGGAATCATTCAAAGTAAAGAAAATAATACATTCATAGAGATATATATTACAGAACTGGCAAGAAAAAGAAGCAGTGATGTTTCTGTTCTTTAGTTTTTTTTCCTTTTAGTTCTAGGCTTTGTAAAGTTGATCTTTTGCTCTGGACAGCACCAGATACAATGACAGACACTGGAATCTCTCACCTGTGTACAACAGATCTGCTCTAAGAAAATTTACTACATGATTAACCAAACTTACCACCGAGTGACAACAGAACTCATCTATTCACTTTACAGGAGGGAAAATTATTTTAAAAATTTAAAATAAGCCCTGGCTGGTGTGGCTTAGTGCATTGATCACTGGCCTGTGAATCTAAGGGTCACTGGTTTGATTCCCAGCCAGGGCACATACCCAGGTTGCAAGCCAGGTCTCCAGCTGGGTCCCCAGCTGGGGGCAGGTAAAAGGCAACCATACATTGATGTTTCTCTCCCTTTCTTCCTCCCTCCCTTCCTCTCTCTAAAAATAGTGAATAACATCTTTTTTAAAAAATATGGAATGCTTCAGGAATTTGCATGTCATCCTTGCACAGGGGCCATGCTAATCTTCTCTGTATTGTTCCAATTTTAGTATGAGTGCTGAGGAAGTGAGTGCTGAATAAAATCTTTTAAAAAATTTTAAATAACTCCTATACCAGGCATTGTGGTGGGGGAGTAAACAATACAGACATGGACTTGATCTCTGAGCCTAGCGTCTAAGCAGAGATGTCAACAAGGAACAAACAATTACAACACAGGATGGTCAATATTTAGGATAAAGGGAAACATGGGATGCTAGGGGAATAAACTACATTATTCTTACTGAAGGGGTCAGAAAAAGCCAAAGGAAAGAAGTCAAGGAATTTGGACTTCATCCTAAGGACAACAGAAAACACTAGAATTTTTTAAAATGGGGTGTGCCATGGCTGGATTTGCGCTCTGGAAAGAACACCCTAGCTGCTATGTGAAAACTTGGAGAAGAGCAAGACTAGGATCAGGCACGTCCCAGTGAGAAATGGTGGTGGCTTAGGCAGACTCCAGTGAGGCAATGGAAAGAAGAGGTAATGCAAAAGGGATGCTTAGTAGCTCAAGTCAGCTTCTCAGTGATTGCTGGGTAACAGAGAAGAATGACTTCTAGGCCTCTGGCTTGAACAGACTGTGACATCTATTTGTTTTCTGGAGCATGAGGAATTTTGGCACAGGGTCGATGACACTTGAGTTCCATTTTAGACATTCAGAATTGGAGGGCCTTTCTGATATCCTTGTGAATGTCAGAACCTATCGCTGAACTGTAGGTAATGGATTTGGTCTTTAAAATACATAATGTGGGCTGGGGATATAGATTTAAAAGTCATCAGCACAGCCCTGACTGGCGTGACTCAGAGGACTGAGTGTGCCGGCCTGCGAACTGAAATGTCACCAGTTCGCCTCCCGATCAGGGCACATGTCTGGGTTGCAGACCAGGTCCCAGGTTGGGGGTGTGCTAGGGGCAACCGACCGATCCTTGTTTCTGTCTCACATCATGTTTCTCTCCCTTTCTTTCTCTCTCCCTTCCCCTCTCTCTCAAAATAAATGAATACTATTTTTAAGAAAAGTCAATAGCACATAGGGATGGTAACCGAGGCATTGGGAGTGGATATGATCACTGTTGTATCACAGATTTATTGAGGCTAGCACAATACTAGGTGATGTGAGAAAGGATAAAAGGAGAAGAGTTTTCCCAGGTCACTCCTGCCAGGATGTCTTGCCACAACCCAGGGCTAACAAAATTCACTACACCTCCTGCACTTATCATCCCACGTTACACTTGTTGGCTGACTTATCTCTTGCCTGGGATTGTAAGTTCCTTGAGGTAGGAACCATGGCTCACATCTTTTTCACTCCCAGCCCCCAGCAGTGTCTGGGGCCTAGTGTCTGTGCATAGTGCTTGGAGAACTGATGCTGTAATTTAGAGCTATAACACAGATTACACTGTATTTCCTCCAGTACCCCTTGTCTTATAAACACTATACTAGAAGAGGAAGAACATTATATGTATGTTTTAACCAAACTTTTGTTTCTGGACTTCTTTTAAAGCACTCTACCTGCAGAAAGAAACAGCATATTCTTAAATTATGACATTATTTTTGCCTACTGTCAGATCTTTGGTCATGAGCTCATACTAGGTATCTGCCTCTAAGCTCTGGACTGATCTTCAGCAGGCTCCCCTGGTCCTCATGTAAGAGAAGCTCCTTCTGGCAAAAGGCTTGAGGTAAGTTTGATCCCTAAGAGTGGTGGCTTGCTAGCCTATTGCTCATAGGGTTGTGATGGAAGATAGTCCGAAAGACTTACACAGGGTGGGTCTCTACCCTCAAGGGTCATCTCTGACAGCACAGACTACCAAGACAGGACTGGATAGAGAATACACATAAAACATTAGGAATAGGTAGGGCTGAATTATAAGCATCCAACCCTGAATATTCCATTCAGACAGAAGATGATGGTGGAGCAGAGTAGAGATGCAGAGGAAAAGGGAATGTATAATGGTTAGAAAAACAGAAGGCTGAAGGGGAAGCAACAACTAGCCTTTGTGAGTCTGGAAAAGACAAAGATACACTAACATAACAGCCTGATCAAAGAGGTCAAATGATGTGTTAAGTGATTTAGGGGCAGTCTCATTCCTGACCATAATCCTGTGAAGTAGGAACCCTCAGCCCCATTTTTACAGGGAAGTAGAACACAGTTACCAAAGTCTTATGACACTCAAGTTTTCCCAAAGCCCTGAAGACCGTTAAGGTAAGAATTATGCCTCTGGATAAAATTCCCTGGGGAGGTTGGTCATTTTCAGTGAGGGCTGTGGCCTGTTAATCCAAAGGCATTGATTTTACAGGGGTATGCCAGAGCACCCTCTAGAAGCTCATAAAAGGAGATGGTGACATTTTCAGGAATTTTGTGACCCAACTGACTTCATTTCAGTGGTTTGAAATCAGCGATGGTGGGATTATTTACATGATGGAAATTGGCAAAGGCTGCATATCAGGGCACCTTTTCTTTTCTTTTCTGAGAACCTGTTGTTAAACATTTCCCAGCACAATGCCACTTGAGAACTTTAGAGCTTATGAAAGGGATGCCTTTCATCTCCGTGCCAAGGGCTACCCAAGTCCCACCTATGGGTTCCAGTTGCTTGGAAACTGTGCTGAGAAGGATTCTAGGCTTCATCTGGGGTTATCTACCATAAAAACTGCCCAAAATGTGCAGTGACATCTGTCAGGGGAAGGGAGGGAGAGTGGTAGCTGTCACACCATGTACCTGCTGTCCCTAGCATAGTCCAATGCCCTAATCTCAGAGATGAAGAAAGAGATGTAGACACCGTCAGTGATTTACCTGAAGCCAAATAGCGAATTAGTGGCAAATGATCTGAATTCTAGTCCAGGGACCTCTCCAGGGCAGCACAGAGACCAGGAAGTTGAGGAGTTCTTGATTTACTAGCATCTTTAATAATAATGAGCAACATTGTTATTACGTGACAATCATCACAAGGCGGGAATGTTGCAGAGGGCATGCAAACATGTAATGAGGCATGGACTAGACTAATCTTCTGGTGCGTTCTGTCCTGAAGGTTTATAATGCTAGGTTTCCAAGAACTCTTATCTATGTACATATGTGCCTTCTTCCTGACCACACAAACTACTACCAACCTAAAGTGTGCAATTTCTAAGAAGCTTATGTGACTTAGCAACAACCTGACAACCACTACACTATCAGTAGTCAAGCGATAAAGAGATTATTTATCTTAGAGGGTGATTTGACCAGAAAACATGAAATGAATAATACCTTGAAAATTTACAACAGCCTATTCCTCTGAAATTTAGTGGTTAATTATCCCCAGACCATTTTTGTTTATTTTTAAAACACTCTATTTTTTGAAGATGTTACATGGCTCAACAATCAAGAGGTACAAAATGGCAAACAGTAAAAAGTTGTAAAAAGTCTCCCTCTACCCTAACCCCAGCCATCTTCTTCTGCTTTGTAGAGATAATCACTGTCATGAGTTTCTTGTGTTTCAGTTCAGAGACAGTTTTATTTGTGCGAAAGTGTATACACACACACACACACACACACATATATATATATATGATATTGTCCTCTTTTTTTATACAAATAGTCATATGGTATGATCTAGTATCATCACAGTGTAATGAGGCTCACTATTTCCCTTAAATTATACCCTGGAGCTTACCCCACATCATATCTAAAGACCTTCTTCATTACTTTCTTTGGGAAGATACTTGGAACCATGTGAGATAGTCATAACAGGTATTATCTTCAGATAAATGTCTCATTTAAAATTATCACCATACATCGTGCCAGAGGAAGGGTATCAAGCACAAACACCATCATATGAGAAAATTACTTAGGCTTACATTGATAAACATTAGGGTATTTTGTTTTTGCAGTTATTTTATTTTCCTTACAAGAGAAAATATGGTATAGTAGCCATACGTCAATAAAATAAGAATAGAAAAACCTTTGAATCAAATTTGTACTATTTTCCCTGTGGGCTCAAAAAAAGTCTATATGAAGAGCAAATAACAAATTATGGTCATGAAAACATTTTGAAGGGCTTTCTTATAGGAAAAGAAATCGTTATTTCCAATTAGTTCTGTCATATCTTATTTCAAAATGGATTTCAGTTATTTAATATTATTTGTCTGTGAAAAATGTCCACATTCTGCTATGAGTTTCTTGAAAGTCACAATGTGTTCATCTTTGTATTCTGACATAGACAATGACACAGACATAGGCTAGGACCTCAGTGACTTCTGCAGAATAGGTGAAATGATATTACAGAGAATGTTTAAATCACCCGAGAACTCAGCTTTCAGTTTGCTACCCTCAAATATGTCCAAAGAGTATGTAGTTCTGACCTGGTGGGATGAAGGTTAAGAACTGGATAGAAATGTATCAGGGCAGAGACGCCTTCTATGCTCTTTAATCACAGCAGGTAGACCTCACTCTTGCCTATGCTGAAGATCTCTACTACTCAGCCCAGATGTATCTGGTCTATTATTCAACACAATTCTACAAATATGTAGTGAGTGTCTCTGCTGGGTACACAGTGGGAACTCAATAAATCTATATCTGGGTCAATTTTTCACCCCTATGTTATATTATCATCATTTCTGTACATGCCTAATTTTCCTAATAGACTGTCAACAACTTCAAGCGACCATGTTTTATTATCTTTGTATCTGATTAAGGCATGGGTATGGTGGGCACACAAGGTCGAATACATCAACAGATTCAAGACCCTTCTCAGAATTATCGGGAGGAGGGGAATGGTAGGGGTAGGTAAGTGATCTAGGGATGCTTCATATGAAAGTAACAATATATGAGATGAGTCTTCAGGGATGAACAATATTCCCAGAACCAAATTCTGGGAACAAGAGATGAAAGATGGGAGAAAGAAAAAAAATATTCTGAATGCCATGGGGAAGAAGACATCATCATCAAAATGCATGGGGAGGTAGCAAACATTTGAGAAATGTTTAGGAAATAATAGGCAACTGAGTGTTTCTAGAGCCGAGAGGGTGCCAGGAAGAGACAAAAATGAAAAAGCTGACACATGATTTCACTCATATGTGGGATAAAAGACAGAAAGCAACAAATGAGCAAACAAAACACCTCAAACACACACAAAAGTATGGCAGTCAGGAGGGGGAAAAGGAGTCGGGGGAGGTAGGAGAGGGTAAATGGAGTCAAATATATAGTGACAGACTTGACTTTCGCTGGTGAACACACAATGCAACATACTGATGCCGTATTAAAGAATTGTACACTTGAAACTTACATAATCTTACTAATTGATGGACCCCAATAAATTATGAAAACCAAAAATAAGTAGGTTGAGTCCTGATAACAGAGGGTTTCCAATGATCCACTAGTGCTTTGAGTTTTGCCTTGAAAAAGAAAAGTGAGGCCCAGAATCTAAAGAATACGATATAGAGAAGACATCTGGATATAAGACCAAGACAGAGCTGGTTGTATATCCTAAACTGTTAATCACCACTAGTGCAGCAGTGTAACTTTGGAGAAGTCATTTAATCTCTCCAAGCTTTAGTATTTCCTTTATAAAGTATAACATACCTTACTAAATTGAAATGAAGAAGAAATGGATGTTAGAGAGTTTATAAATTGGCAAGTGCAACATTAACATTAATTGTGATAACCATAAGCTGTGCTCTGGGGGGAAACAGCCTTATAGAGGGTTTGTTGGAGGTGACAGGAAAGCCTAGAATTGGAAGAGACACATGGGGTGGTGGGGTGATCGTTGGATAGTGCAGATGAAGACAAAAGCCCTATCACCCTCACCTTCGGACCCAAGGACCTGACCTTGAACCCTTCCTTAAGCAAGACCCCCAGGGATGGATATAGGTCAACCACTAGGCATTCGTGATTTTAACTTATTTGACGAAATAAATCCTGGGTTGATAATTTCAATGGGATAACAAAAATGATTTTCTGTTACAGGGTATGTACTGATAGCACTGAATTTGCCATCTTCCCCAACAGCAATCCATGAGCAGTCAGCCGAAACCACTAAGCCAAAGTGGGGCCCTAAGAAGGATATGAAGCAAGATATTAACAACAGGGAAACCGGACGGTGGTTATATGGAACTCTCAGACCTCATGGCAAACAGTAACTAAAGCATTTAGCTTTTCTTGCATTGCATATTCATCTAAATGATCCCCTCCCTATCTCCCCTTTTATTTGGGTTAACATTTGAGTACTTCTAATGTGACACTTTATATATTTTTTCTCATTTAAACTTTGGAACAGCCTGTGAACTAGAAACTGTTATTAGCTTCCTAACTTGCCCGAGGTCTCCCAGTTATTAAAGAGCAAGGTCGGCACGCAAACTCCTATCTTTTGATCCAAATCCTACATTCAAAGCCACAATTCCAGTTCCTCAAAAGATGTTTAAGAACTAACATTATACAAACATGAGAAATTGGTATCCTTGGAAAACCTCTTCCCCCAAGTTTCAGTCCTCAGGGTGGGGAAACAGCATCCATGCTGCTCGGACCCCAGGAAGGAATGACAGGGGTCCTAGACGGGCTTGCATCAGACCAGCTGACAATGGACAAAGGAGGTCCAGCCAGAGGCAGAGAAGGGAAACCAGTTGCTGCCACCACAGCCTCCTTCTCACTGAGGCGGCCCTTCATCTCCCATACCATTGTTCAGAGCTCAGAGGACACCATCCAGACTCATAAATGAAAGTGTCCATTGGGAAGGGGCAAAACACACACATGCCCCCTCCACGTACAAAAGGACACTTGTGTCAGGCTGCCCAAGAGGCTGACACACACCAAGGACTCGCCCCTCCCCCTTCACCCCTGCAAACAGACAAGAAAGGCAGCTTTCTGGTATTCTATAAAGAGGGGAGGCTGCGGCAGAGAAGAGAACACTCTCTAAATCTGCTGACTTGATTCATCCCCAAACTGACACAATGCGGAGAGGAAGACTTCAGGAAATGGGCAGATTATGTCCAAGAAAAGATTTCCTGCAAGCAGTTAACAGGAAACTTACATGAAAAGCGAGGACTAAAAATACACAGGCTGTTGGAAGCTTGTGGCGAGGCCCCCCGTTCTTCAAGAGCTAGCTGAGGAAGCGAGCTAGCTACAGGGCCCACCAACCCAGCGAGCTCAATGCAGCCCTGGCTCTATTCCCCAGAGAAAGCTAGCTCATCAGGCACCTGGTGTGATTTAAATTTCAATTTAACCTCAATCAAGTCCTCACTGTGTTCTAGGCTTCCTATTCATGTAGTCATTACAGCACAGAAGGGATAAGCCTCAGTGCCTTATACACACGGCTTGATTCAGATGATGGGAGAAGTGGGGAGGGGCTATAAATTATATCCTATGTTTATGTGACTTCTGATGATCAAGAACTAAACCTCGCAATTTAATAGCTAGGATGATTTAAAGGGTTAGAAAACCTGCATAGAGGTGGCAATGGAATGCAGGAAATTTATTTGCACTCGAAGGCATTTGGAATGACAAAAACTTGGCTTGAACAGAGGGGAAATTAAAATGCAACCTTAGGAGACCAAGAAACGCTCTGTTAGGGAGCATTATTTGATTTTGAGAAAGAAGCTTTCTCTAGGTGCTCAGAGGCAGAAGCCGGCCCCCACTGTTCCCTCCAAGCCCTAGGGCCTAAGCAGACATTGGAAGGTACCAGTTTGTTTTCAGAGTCTTCTCCTTCCCCTTCTCTTATACTTCTAGAAGCCTAATTTACCAAGCACTTAATGAGCCCCAACATCCCCGTGCCTCCTCCTACATCACTGAAGGACATCACTGTATGATGACGGGGTCAAGGGCCTCACCTTGCAAAGACAGGTCCTATGAGAACCAGAAGGGAGGAGGGTGGGGTGGGCTGGGCTGGGCTGCCTGGGACCCCGGCATGACTTCCCAAGGGCTCATCACTCCACCAGCCCAGCAGTACCACCTCCTCATCAGGCAATTTACAATCCTCACAGCCAGAAATTCTGGGCCCCAATTACAAAGGGAAAGCTTATCACCAATCATCCTTCAAACACACAGACACACACTATCAGTCTTTCCTCCAAGTCTGTAATAAACAATTGGAGGCCAAAGACCTTGTAGTGGCATATTTTTATACCCAGTGGGAGCCAGATGTGGAGGTACATTGGAAACCAAATGTAGATGATCCTATGGGATGACAGTCTAGGGAGGCTGGGCTGGGAGAATATCAAAAAAAAATTTAAAGGTATTTTGTTGTAAAATCCCATGGATGTTTGTTGTTGCAGCTCGCACCTTCGCTGATTTCTAGGCAGCATGCGAGGTGGGCGAGCACTCCTTCTTTCCTAAATGCTGCTCCTCAATCCTTTGGGTTTCCTGACTCTACAGCTTCCTGCAAACCTGTGCTCCTTTTCAGTCGTCATGAGGATCCTTTCAAGGTTTACAATCCTCATGATTTCATCCCTAGCTTCCTCTTGTCATACTTTATCCAGTACTGAGTGCCTGGGATTTCTCTCAATGCAGGGAGCACTCCCAGACTCACATCTCTGCACCATATTTTAGGCATTTTTGGGCAGCCATGAGTTGCGTTGATTCCTTTACCTCCATTTTTGTCTCCTTTTTCTTCCTCTCTAGATCAGAGGGAAGGGGAAATAATTAACGGGCACCCCAAATCTCCCAAGCCTTGGTGAACTGCTCAATAATGTAAACAGTTAATAATTAGAATTTGTGTGTTGCATTTTGTTTTTTTTCTACCAATGCCTGCCCATCGTCTAATTTTAGAACCTGGAACTACAGGTACCACATTTGCTAGAGCTAAGTAACCACCACCATCAAACAGTGAAAACTGGGATAAAACGTGTGGGAAAACTAAGTGGCCAAAGGGTATGAGAAACATGATGTTGGGAAATCTGTGCAGTTAGAAATAAAACAAACTGGATTAGTCACTTTGGAAGGGATACACATTATACTAAAATATGTTAGCAACTACTCTCATCTCTACTTCTAAGTTGCAGAGTCATGGTAAAGAGAAGAGGCCAACTAGATTCAGCTGCTCAGAGTCTGCCTGTGATTACTCAGGCATCTACATTCCATGATGGGTTTCTGAAGGCTCAAGCACCAGCAGAGAATGACACTGAAAAGAACCTTAGGCTGGGCACTAGGATTCTCTGACTGGCTTTGCTGCTAAAGACTCCTTGCTAACTGTTCATCTACTACCTTCAAGTTCCAAAATCCTTACACATTCTTAGCATTTGGTCCCAGCAAAATCATTCACACCTCATTGTAGATTTCAATCAATGGGCTTGATTTCCTAACGCAATACTATGGCCTCTTAAGTCAACCTCAAGAAAGATATAAGGACAGTGGCATACTATCCAAAAGGCATCAAAGAAGCAACAATGCAGGGGTTTCGTTCTGACTGACAGTTTACAGGGGGCAAGAGTTTTTGCCCTATTAGAAATTATGGCAAAACTCCTCACAGCTATGTCAGAGTTAAGATTTACTTTAGAAGAGGCTAGAGAGTAATAAAAAAGGAACAATATGCTTCACCCTTGACATCTTACTCTCTTGGAAGGAAAACAGCCAGAAAGGGGAAGTTGGGAAAAAATGATGAAGGTTTAAGCAAAAGAAAAAAAAAAATCTTCCCCCATAAAAGAGCATCACTGTAATCACGACCCATCCCTAAGCTACTTCAAATTCAGCTAATAATGAGAAACTAAAAATTTTCTGTCAAGAAATGAGTAACAATCGACTTCTCTAGATTCCAGAGAGCATATTCTATGGAGAGTCTGAAATTAAGGAGCTCCAAACCTCGCTAAGAAACCAGGAGTATTTTAAAAACATAAAGCAGCAAATAAACATAAGTGATAAGTGATATTAGGAGTTTAGAAAAATGAGGAACTACTGGGGTTCTAGGTGGTCCAGGAAGGTTTCATAAGCAACAGACCTGGAGCTAAGCCAGGTCAATGCGAAGGTTTGATCTATGCTATCTAGCCTTCTTGGCTGATCTCTCTTCTTTGGATTGATCATCAAGGAACTTCTAAACATGCAACAACAGTAACCACCAACAAACTGCTTACACATTAAGTACTTTGTAAAGTATAAAACATTAAATACTGATCATGTCACTTGACTTTTTAGAAGAGCACAAGGTGTGTTATTTGTCACCATCATCATCAAAAAAGCACTTAACATTAACTGAATGTTGTGCCAATTTGCCTTCATTATAGAGCCTAGAAAACCAGAACAACTTTCCTAGCCTTCCTTCAAACTAGAAGTATCCAACAATATGTCACAGTTCTGGACAAACACAACAAGAAATGTGCTGGGCACTCCTGGGAAATCATTTTCTTGTTACCGTGAGGTGAAAGCCATTATGGATGGCTAAACAGGAAAATGTAAAAAATGAGCATCCTTGATTTCATGCACCATTGAGTCTCTAAATCAAAGGCAGCAATTGCTTGTGCTAGACTTCTTGTAATGTATTTAAACCACTGTAAATTCCTGGTCTAGATACTGTGTGCTTAGCCAAAGTTATAAAGTAGGTAATGGACAGAAACAGAACCCAAGCCCATGTCTGACAGATCCAAAGCCCTGACTCTTAACCACTATCTTAACAAGGGTGTACTGGGCTATGAAAACATGTGTCTCTTAATGAGTAGACCTGTCGTTGTTCTGGTTGTAGGAACTAGACATTCTATGATGATCACAGCCATTCTTATAACAAAACTTTACGTTTGAGTACATTTTAATAATATGTTCCAAAAAGCAATGATACCAATTTTATTGGCTCTCAGTCTAGGGGCAAAGAGATTCAACCTATTGACATTTTAATTATCTTCTGATTCCCTTCTTGACAAGTCTGTAACTTTTTTCATTTTAAATCTCTTTCACATTTGAAATCCAGAAAAAATTAACATATGCCTATAGAAATTTTCCATTCACCAAACACATACACACACACACACATATATGGCATCCATCTGGGCTTTCAAAATGGCCACAAACGAGTTCTGATCTTGTTTTCTATAGACAAGTATCATTTCAACAACCTAAGCAACTGATAACACTTGAAAATGAACAGCAGACTGTCTGTGGAGGGTCACTTATCCCCTTAAAATAGAGAAAATTAGAAGGTTGTTCAGAAATATTTCAGAGCCTAAAACAACATTGAGCTCATGGCGACAGTGATTGGCTGTTGGCAGCTGTTAGAGTTTTCATAGCTTTACTCTCAAGGGAAATGTATTCCTTATCTGTGGTTATGACTGGCTATTACACAGGAGGATTAATGGGACTGTTTTTGGCTGTCAGGGAAAGCTTAAGATATGTTCTTTATGTGGATCCCTAAGAGCAGACATCCTCTCTGCAATGCTGATAGGTCACCTCCCTCAACCAATTAGCTAATTGTCTGAAATCACTCCTCATAGATCAAGAAAAACTGTCTTTGTGAATGAACTCTGTTCATGCAGAAAGCAAGAGCCTTTTGTTTCCTTCCTCAACTCGAAGGTCTCTTCCTTCTCAAAATTCTAAATCTTACAAATATGAACAATCAGCTCCCATGAATGAATCCTTCCAGCTTTACAGAAAGTGAGTGCTTTTCTGACTACTTTTTTAAAGAGTAAATGGTTGTTGAAATGTTGCTTCCTGACTGCACCAGGTGTGAAATGGTAAATGGAAGCAGCAGCAGTGTGTTGGCTATCTTTGGTTGTTTCCTTTACAGCTTGCCAGGCTGATGTCATTCCGGACACATTCTATTCTGCTGACCCAGCTAGGTCTTCCTAGGAAAATCTATAGTCTAACTGCCCAATTCTAATCAAAACAGCATCAAATTCTAAAAGTTAGCAGCTATCTGGAAGATTGGTACCTGGCTCTCCTTGAATGCAGAGGGGTGAGTGAGTGGCCCTGTTTTACAGCTTATACCAGAAACTGGAGACAATGTTCATATTTGACCTACTGAAAGGAAGATGGGCTGAGAATCATTCATCTTGCATTGAATGATGAGACACCCTTATGTATACCATTTGCATACTGTCTCTCACTGACCCTTATTTTTTCCTGTTCCCAGATACAGTGCTCTTTTGTTTAGATTTTTTCATTTTCCTTTGCTATTCACTCTACCTCTGGATTAGCCAAAAAGTTCATTTGATTTTTTTTATGAGGTGACTCCAGTACTACTTCATTGTCTTTAACTTCATTCTAAACAATTTTGTTAAGACTGTATTGTGACAGCTGTCATAGCAGATGCATTAAAAAAAATCAAATTGGTGAATTTTTGTGTAGCTATTTTAATACTGAAGATGGAAAAAATGCAACATTTTTGCATATGCTTTATTATTTCAAGAAAGGTAAAAATGCAACTGAAACACCAAAAAAGGTAAGATCTGTGCAGTATATAGAGAATGTGCTGTGACTGGTTGAACATGTCTCAAGTGGTTTGCAAAATTTCATGCGGGATATTTCTTGCTGGATAATGCTCCACAGCTGGGTTGCTGCTGAAGTTGAGGGCAATCAAATCAAGGCATTAATTGAGAATAATCAATGTTATACATGCGGGAGATAGCTGACACACTCAAAATACCCAAATCGATAATTATTGGTGAAAATGAAAAATGTGATTTTTATTTTATGGAAAAAGCCATACACTTTTTGGCCAATCCAATTCTTGGACCTCTTTTTTCAAAAGTCCAAAATTCCACAAATGAAGCATACACAAAAGGGAAAACCCAACTCTCTTGAATCTGGGAACAGGGGAAAAACTTTACTGTCAATAATATAAAAGCTAAAGAAGGATGAACAATTTTAATAAATATAGACTGGGGAAAGATTAAAAGGAAACTTCCCAGGAAAGGGAGAAAGAAAAGAGTACTTATCATGTGACAGTTACCATGCTTAGTATTTAGCACAAATTCTCATCTATACCTTATAACAAATCATGCTGAGAAAGGCAGTGTTACTATTCTTGCAAACCAGCCTAATGCATTTGTCTAAGGCTATAGACCAACACAAGGTGAATCTAAGTCTCAAACCCAGATCTAGCTCCAAATCATCTCTGTCCTGATCATGCTGATAAGTAATGAATGGCACAGAGGCAGTGAAGGACAAGCTCAGTTAGGGAATAGGAACTGAACCAATATGGCACGTCAGTGTAGCAGGTTCTGTGTATCTGCTCTTTGGGAGTGTCTATTTAAAAACAAAGGACCCCAGAAGACAGCTTCCAATAGTGTTGTTTGGCATAACTGGAGTGAAATTGTTGACCATTTTGACAAGATGAATCAGAAGAGCCTATGAGTCCTACATTTTAGAAATTGGGGTAGGCAGACAGACACAAGCAGAACATGTATGATGAGCCAGGTTCAGAAGGTCACCAGGGAGGGAAGCCCTGGGTACCCAGCAATAGGAAAAACTGGAAACATAAGGACCTTGCCCCAAGGGTAACCTTCCCCCCACCTCCCCCCCATCGTGTTGCTAGTTATGTGGTTCAGAATCCCCACTGGCATCTTGCTAGTCATGTGGATTAGAACCCCCTGAGAGTGGGAACAAACAAAGGGGCTGAGAATAGCCCCTAATCATTAATCCCCCAGGACAATGAGGTTCTAATCTGCATCAAATACATCTAGGCTTCAGTTGTGTTTTAGCTCCAGGCCCAGAAAAGCTGAAAAACCAGACAAATAATGCCAAGGCTGACCTCAGAGCCCCCCGCCCTGGTGGCAACCAATCAATGGGGACCATGACCCTGGAAGGACACATCTGGAAAGCTGATAAATATTCTACTGAGATCCCCGCTGCAACCTCCCTTAAAATCTCCATCCTTAATAGTCCTTAGAATGGGGGATCCAGTATTCCCTCCTTCCCAGGCATGCTCCTGTGCCCACCTTCACCTCTCCTCTTTAGGCATGTTACCTTTATCTTCTTCTCTCCTAAGCTCCAAGGGCCCTTCTTTTGCTTCTGTATCTTGTGTCCAGAGCCCATTTCTTCCACTGCTCACTTCTTCTACCTCTATGACTTTCTAAATAAGCTTTCTCTTTTAGTTTGGGTTTTGGTTCTGAATTCCCTCTTAGCCAGAACTCAAGTACTGAGGTTGCTGAACCAAGGTCTGACGTGACCCCACCAGTCTAACTCCTGGTGCCCTCTCACCGCTGCCAACAAAACCATCCACAGTCTGGAGCTGATGGATCTAGTTGAGGACCAGGATGGCTGCTTCTTCCACCATCTCCATTTGGTAATATATTTGAATTGAACCTGAACAATACCTGAGTCTTGATCCTAGCTACTAGAAACGTAGCCCAGCATATACACGAGGCAATAACTGTTTGAGTGGACTACATGGCCACCGCCTGTCACATCTCATTTAGTATGTTTTTATGATTTCTCCAAACATATATCATAGTCTTTTCCCATTTACCAGCAATATCCCCTTTCCTATTACTCCATTCATTGGCTCTAGATAAGGCCAAGAACATATTAGTTGCTTAATAAAGTTCACTGAAGAAATGATGCATAATAGGCATTCAATAAATGAGTTCTGTTGAATAAATAAAATAAATGAATGAGATGCACCTGTTGGAAGAAGTGGATAAGAGATGTAGACTCAAGGTTAGAGGACTGGGGTACCATGTAAAGTAAGGTGGTAAAAACAAGCTGTAGCTGCTGGATGTACTAGGTGTACCCTGAATGCCAGGCATAGAAATTTGACTTCGTTTTATACACAATAAAAGAGATAATCCTAAATATTGATGAGGATAAAAATAAATCTTGGATCCCTGGCTGGTGGCACAGTGGATAAGGTCCTGGTCTGCAAGCCCAAATGTCACTCGTTCGATTCCCAGCCAGGGCACATAACCAGGTTGCAAGCCAGGTCTCCAGCCAGGTCTGTAGCTGGGGGCAGGTGAAAGGCAACCATACATTGATGTCTCTCTCCCTTCCCCTCTCTCGAAAAATAATAAATCTTTTAAAAACAAATCTTGGGAAAATGTTCAGAGACCTCCAGCTAAGATGGGGGTGTAAGGAGACATGCTGCATCTCCCTCACAACTAGAAGAAATTTACATCTACCCTCAAACTAAATAAAATTAATGCAGAAATTTCAGAAAATCAAACTACATGGAAGTGCAACAGACAAAGAAGTAAAGAAATACTCAGCCAAACAGGCAGGAGGAGCGAAGCCAGGGAGAGCAGCAGAGATAGCACCAGAGCTGAGGTCATACATTTAAACCTAGGAAGCAACCCCAGGGCCAGACTGCACAGCCTATGGTTCCAGCATCAGGGAGAAATAGAGCCACATTGCTTCTGACAGTGAAAATAAGTGGAGGGTTGGGGCAGAGGAAGAAGCTGCCAGTCTCAATGGGCAAGAGGCAATGTTTCCTCTAAGACCCTTTCTCCACATACAGTACCACTATGTGGTGAAATGGGTCACCCACACTGACAAATTCCTAAGGCTCTTCCCCTTGAAATGTAACAGGTACGACAGAACTACCTAAGACAGAGGCAAACAGAGAAAGTGGTCAAGCTGAGAAGACAGAAAAGTAAGGCCCAAAAGAAGGTGCAGATTCAAGTGCCAGTGGGACAGCTGATCAATGAAGAGATAGCCAACCTAACAGATAAGGAGACAGTCAGCCTAATAGATGCAGAGTTCAAAATGCTGGTGATTAAGATGCTCACAGACCTGACAGAAATGCTTAAATACAGAAAACATAGAAGGGGAGAAGCTAAGGTTAGGCTATGTGAAATGAAGAAAAGTCCACACAAATCCAAGAGTGAAGGAAAGGAAACTGGCATTCAAATAAATGATTTGGAACATAAGGAAGAAATAAACAACTGATACAAACTGAGGAAACAAGAATTGAAAAAAATTAGAAGAGGCTTAGGAACCTCTGGGACAACTTTAAATGTGCCAATATCTGAATCACAAGGGTGCCAGAAAGAAAGTAGAAAGAACAAGAAATTGAAAAAATTAGGTGAAAAAATAATGAAGGAAATTATTTGGTGACAGAAATAGACATACAAGTCCAGGAAGCACAGAGTCCCCAACAAGCTAGACCCAAGGAAGACCACACCAAGACATATCATAATTAAAATGCCAAAGGTTAAAAATAAAGAGAGAATCTTAAAAACAGCAAGAGAAAAAAAAAAGAGTTACCTACATAGGGCTTCCTATAAGACTATCAGGTGATTTCTCAAAAGAAACCATGCATGCAAGAAAGGACTGGCAAGTAGTGGTCAACGTGATAAAAAACAAAAATCCTACAACCAACATTACTCTATCCAGCAAAGCTATCATTCAGAATGGAAGGGCAGATAAAGTAGTTCTATGACAAAATAGAGCTAAAGGAGTTCATCATCATCAAGCCATTATTATATGAAATGTTAAAGGTACTTAGGAAAGAAGATCAAAACTTTAAACTAAAAAGGCAACAAACTCACAACTATAAATAAGAGAATCCAAAAAAATGAAAACAAAATTTAAGCTGACAACCAGAGAGGGAACAGAATCATGGATAGGAGAAACATTTGGAGTGGTGTCAGCTGGGAGGGGGAAGGGGAAGAAGGAGGGAAAGGCACAGGGATTAAGAAGCATAGTTGGTGGGTACAGAATAGACAGGGAGATATTAAGAACAATACAGGGCAAGATAAAGCCAAAGAACTCACATGTATGATCCATGGACGTGAGCTAAAGGGGATGGGATTGCTGGAGGGAGGGGGGTGCTGGGTGGAGGGAAGCAAAGGGAAAAGGAATTGGGACAATTGTAACAGCATAATCAATAAGTAAAAATAAAAATAAATAAATCTTGGGCATCGCGGTTGGGATGGAAATGAATGGTGACCAGAATGGTTCCAGGTTATTAGAGAACAGCTTGAAGATACCAAATGACTGTTGAGAAGACAGTGAACTCTCAGAATGAGAGGGCCAGAAAGATGGATCAAAAGCATAATCCTTATCTTTGTTTCACAAAATTCCTCACCTTTTCATGATGACACCAAAGATCTAATCCCTTTACTTTCCTCTCTCTATTTGCAATCTATCCTTTGTCTAAAGTTATTCTTCTCTTCAGTAATCTTTTTCCTCTGACCTCAGTATTTCTGATGGGGTAAGTTTAATGTGTTACAGCTTCAGAACTGTTTAAAAATGCCTCAGAATTTCCAACCTTTGTGGGAAAGAAAGGCCAGTGTAAATATATTATGTTCTTGTCCCTATGGACAAGACAAACTTCGCCTACTCAATTCCTGTCAGAGCCAAAACTGAGTGAAATTTATCCTTGCCTTCCCTATTGAAACACAGCAGAAATAAATATAGAAAGTACTTCATTCTGTGATGCATGAAAAGAAGTATACTCAGAGAAACATACATTTTTACCTTCAATTTGTTTCCTTACCTTCTGCGGACATGCTAGTAAACGCTATCAAATGATTTTTCTAAAACTCACCTCCTGTGCCTTTGCTCAAGTTCACTTTCATACTGCATGCATCCCACATCCTATTCCCCAACTATGTTGATATTATACTCCCTTTTTAAGACGTGCCTTAAATGCACCCTCCTCTAGGCTGTCTTCTTTGATCTTTTAAATGAAATGCAAAACCTTTCCCATCTAAACCCCTTTAACACCTATTTGTATCTCATTACAAATTACAAAAAGCCAGTTTCTTATGAGAGTGTCTTTTCTCCCACTCTAGTCTCTTCATTAGAACTATGCTTTGAGGCCAGGGTCTGTATCATTTGGACCCCCCCCCCCCCCCGCCGCCCAACAGTTCCTTGTGTAGCACGTGTACTTAGTACAAGTAGGAGGCTCTCAAGCTCTTGCCATAATGAATTAATGAAAATAATGCTTTTGGTGGGCTTTCATGTACGTTATTTCAGGACATGATTATCACTGTTTTACAAATAACAAAATGAATACTCATAAAAGTTACGTGATTCAGAAAAGAGGACATGTTTTCCATAAACCCTGAGCTAAAAGGCCCACATGAGGAGATTCAAATTGAATCTGTCACTTTTTGGATAACTGCTCCCATCTTCTATTGAATAACCCACTGAGAACATAAATAGGTACATTTTTTGGAATAAAGTTGTCAATATGTATATCAAGAGCCATAAAGAAAGTCATATAACCTGAATCAGTACATCTACTTCCAGAGATCAATCCATCTTAAAAAAAATATCTAGAGACACAGACAGACTTATGCATAAAGATGACCACTGTACTGTTACTTAATATAGTGATAAAATTGATTCTTCTGTTTCCCAATTGACAGAATAAAAATGTTTACTTCTTCCCACTCCTAAGCCCCAAAGATAAGACAAAGCAGTTAAAGGGATAATAAATGAATACATATGCCTAGAGTGGGGAGAGGGGAAAAAGGGAGAAAAGAGATAGACCAGAGATTTAAACATTTTTCAAAAGATGGAAAGTAGGTGAGATTATACTGGTTGATGTACTATACTGTAGTTGTACTACATGGTAGCTGTATCCACAGATGACTCAAATGAAGGAAGCCCTGTAAAAGGACACAGGGAAAGTGGGGTGCAGTAGCCAGTGCTGCTCCCTGAGAAGGCCTGGAATGGGGCCATGCCGGGGATTAGAGCAGCACAGTCCAACAGGAATGTAATGTGGGTCACACATACAATGCTACAATTCTTTTTTACATTGAAAAAAGTAATAGGTGAAATTTTTATTTTATTGTGGGAAAATTTATTTTTATTTGGAAAGACGGGAAAGGAGGGAGAAACCATTGATATGAGAGAGAAACACCAATTGGTTGCCTTCCTACTTGCCCCAACCAAGGACCAAACCCACACCCCAGGCATGTGCCCAGACTGGGAATCGAACCAGCAACCTTCCAGTCTGTGGGAAGGTGCCCAACCAGTCAGTGGTAAAAGTTTTCAATGAGTGAGCCACACTACAGCCACTAAATTACCCTCAATGTTTATAATAAGCGCTTTAAAATTTGTAACATTAAGTAAAATAAACCACATTCAAAATTGTAGAGACAGCATGAAGCCTGGGAAAACGAAATAAAATTTGAACTACGTTCATATATTAGAAGAGATTTAGATTCAAGTTCAGTAATTACCGGACTTCTGAGGCAATCCTGGAGATGTGGGAATCTAGCTGAGGAGAGAGACGTGATACAAGGAGTAGTCAAGTGTAAGTGCCAGGCACTGGTACGAACTCTGACCTGTGTCTGTAATCCTTGTTCTCCGATGCACGCGCAGCGTGTACTCATGAACTACTCAGATTTAGGTTTTCAAGGCTACTTGAATGATTTAGAATGGCCAAGAAACCATCAAACTGGGGCAGAGTAGTCAAGGGAGGTATCTCGGAAGCGTGAAGCATTGAACTCTTTCTCAGAGGGACTATAGGTTTGAACACAGTGGCTGGGGAGACCACAGAATCTTTAGTGGGCAAAGGGGAGCAGAGGGCAGCTCCACCCCCAGGTGGAAATGTGAAGGAGGTGCCTGTGGAAAAGAAGTAAACGAGGTCAGAGGTACTGAGGGACACTGACCTGTCCTGCCACTGACTGAGGTTGACGTTTTTTAGGCTTGTGCCTCAGAAGATGGAGGTTTACCCTCTCACATGGGAAAACTGGATTTCCCTCTCCTCCCCATCAAGCTATATTTGGCCTTCCCTGTATCAGGCAGATAGACAGTCTTCTCCTCCACCCCTTTCCCAACTCACACTTCTGCTAGTAAGATAAGCTCACGAGCAAATAAAACATCACAGCTGAGTTTGCTTCAAGAGACCAAAGACAATCTACTTGGCAGCTGCAAGGAAAACAACAGGCAGAATGATGCCTGGGTTTCACTGTCCATGGCTGGACTTTGAAATTAGACTGTCCAGCACGGCCTACAGAAAGCAGTCTTTCTCTTTCTAAGGGTACCTTACATAGGGCACCGTACTAAAAAAATCTCAAACCCCCATATTTAGACTTTTCATGAGTATCCCATGTCCTCACTCCTTAGAGAAGAGAATAGGACAACAGGAAGAGGTAGCCAAAGCACAGTTTGCCAGATACTCTATTGACGTTCCATGACAAACAACTAAGGTACACGTAGTTCCCAATTTACAGAAAGGAACAGGGAGTTGAACCTCATAGAGAAGGTGTGGTTTTCTGGCTATGTAAATATGGGGACTGGGATTCAAACCTACAAACTTCCTACTCCATAGCCTCATGTTCTTCCCTCTGTACCACACTGCCTCACAGAAAGAAAGGAAGAAGCAGGAGTGGATTTACCAAAGCTACATTGTTGAAAAGCAAGGGCAGAGATGTTCAGCTGTTATCTTTGCATTCCCTCCTACATTTTTAAAAAAAGAAACAATCTAGTCCTGGCTAAGTAAGACTCAGAGACTCTTCAAAGATGACACAAATGAACAGCCTTAAATAGATCTTTCTTTTAAAGGGAGTGGGGACTCCTCTTGGCATTAATTCTGTCATGGTTCAAAGGAAGTTGTAAGGAAAAGACTATTTACTCAGTGTGACCACAGCATCTAAGAAAATCCAGAAAGGGTAGTAAGGAAGAGAGAGGGAGAGAAGGAGGCTGACTCACTACTTGTTTTCCAAAAATAAAAATTTAAACCAAACACAGCAGGACTCAGCCATCTAGCCTGGTGCTCTAAGGATTAATTGTCTGTACAAACAGGCACTTAACTTCCTATTTCTGATGGACCAGCTGTAAAATGGAAAAAGAATTCAGGATAAAGCTCCTTGTCGAGAGAGCAGCCAAAGAGTTGTATTTATAGCTTCTGAGATACAGACCTAAGCAAATGGGCTGACATGGAAACTCTGGTCCTAGACTTCAACATTCTGTGGTTAATATCATGAAGTTGGGTTGATATATAAATGTCCTCAGAATGGTAGAACCATCTCATATTTTATATCCTCTTCACAGGTTGCATCTGGACATTTTAAATACAGATCCTAATTCAATGTTGAAAACTCAATATCAGCATAATGGGGTAGAAAGAATATGGGCTTTCGCATTGGGAAATCATGGGCTTGAATCTTGGTTGTATGATTTGAGAAAGTACTCAATATTTCTGATATTTTTTTCATTATTAAAATGGTAATAATTACATGTCTCGGAACAATTATTTATTGAGAATTAAATAAAGTTCCTGATACATAACAGACACTCAAACAATTTCTGTATTAACCCTTACTTCACACCCTATACAAAAATTAGCTTGAAAAAGGATCATAGATCTAAGTATAAAAGCCAAATGTAAAAGCTCACAGTATAAAATAGAAAAAGTTTTGGGACCTTGACCTAGGTAAACAAGTGCATACATTGAAAAAGAAAAACAGGAAAAAACAGACTTCATCAAAATTCAGTGTTTGCTCCTCAAGTGGCCCCATTAAGAAAATACAAATGTAAGACAGATTGGGAGAAAATATTCACGTGTTTTCACAAACTGATTATCTTACAAAGAACTGGTATCCAGAACTTGTAAAGAACTTTCACAACTCAATAATAGGAAGAGAACCTATACAATTTTTAAGATGCACAAAAGATTTGAACAGAGACTACAAAAGAGATATACAAAATGCCATGAAAAAATGTTCAACATCATTAGACATCAAGGAAGCACAAGTTAAAACCACAACGAAATACTATTACCTGTAAAGCCATTAGACTGACTAGAATTAAAAAGACTGATTGTAATAGGTGTTGCTGAGAATGTGGAGCAACTGAAAATTGCATACACTATTGGTAGGAATGTAAAAGGGTACAGCCAGTTTATAAAACAGTTTGGCAGTTTCTTAAAAAGTTCAACAGTTACCATATGACCCAGCCATTCAACTGCTGGGTGTTTACCCAGGGTAAACGAAAACATATGCTGATACAAAGACATGCAAATGAATGTTCAAATCAGTTTCATTTATAATAGCCAGAAACTGGAAGCAACCCAAATGTCCATCAACAGATGGTATATCCATACAATGGAATACTACTCAATGATAAAGAGAATACAGGCAATACGGGCATATTTAAAAATCAATATGCTGATTATTTCTGACTTCCAGTCAAGATGGGGGTGTAGGTAGACATGCTTTGTCCTTGCACAACCATAAAAGGATTGCAACTAAACTCAAAAGAAAAAACACCCATCACCACCAGAAAATTGAACGGTATAGAAATTCAACAACCAAGGCTTTAAAGGAGCCATATTAAAAAGTAAATAAATAAAGAAGCCATATTCATCCAGATGGGTAAGAGGGGCAGAGTCACAGAGTCGAGGCAAAAAGGACATGGTATGGTGCAGAGAGGTTGCAGCAGCAGTGGTGGAATAGGCAGTCCCACATTAATGTGTGGTAGATAAAAATTGAGAGGGATATTGTGGGAGTGAGAAATCACAGCCTCAGGCCAGACTGCACAGCCCGGGACTCTTGCACTGGGCAGATAAAGCATCATAACTCCTGGCTGAAAAAGCCAGTGGGGGCTTAGCCAATAAAAGAAATTGCTGCTTTCTCAGCAGAGTCCATTTAAAGGGTCTGCACCGACTTAGAACATTCCCATCCTGGGAACTGTCACCAGGGCAACAGCTAGAAGGGTGCCAGTTGCACATGGGAGGTGAGTGAAGTGACTGGAAATGAGACAAAGTCTGGCAAATCTCCAGAAGTCTGTCAGGGGCATTTCTCCCTCTCCCATCCCTCCCATCACATACAGCCACAAAGAAGTGAAGTGGGCTGCCCCACTGGTGATTACCTAAGGCTCCACTCCATAGAACTTAACAGCTGAGCTAAGATAGTGAGTTAGAATAGATCTAATACACAGAAACAAACACGGGGAGGCTGCCAACTTGAGGAGACAAATAAATACGGCCCAAATGAAAGGGCAAAACAAAACCCCAGAAAAAGAATTAAACAAAATGGAGAGAGCCAACCTATCAGATGCAGAGGTCAAAACACTGGTGATGAAGATACTCAGAGAACTCATGAGTACAGCAAAAACATAAGGGAAGAAATGAAGGCTACACTAAGTGAAATAAAGAAAAATCCACAGGGATCCAATAGTGAAGGGAAGTATGCTGGAATTCAAATCAATGATTTGGAACATAAGGAAGAAATAAACATTCAACCAGAACAGAAAAAAGAAACAAGATGACTCTGGAAAATCTCCAAAAGTGCCAACATCCAAATCATAGGGTGCCAGAAGGAGAAGCAGAAGAGCAAGAAATTATTAACTTATTTGAAAAAATAATAAAAGAAAATTTTCCTAATGTATTGAATGAAATGGACATATAAATTCAGAAAGCACAGAATCCCAAACAAGTTGGACCCAAAGAGGACCACACCAAGACATATCATAATTAAAATGCCAGCCTTGGCTGGTGTGGCTCAGTGGATTAATCTCTGGCCTGTGAACCAAAAGGTTGACAGTTCAATTTCCAGTCAGGGCACATGCCTGGGTTGTGGGGAAGTCCCCAGATTGGGTCATGCAAGGGACAACCAATAATGTATCTCTTGCATACCAATGTTTTCCCCGCTCTCTTTCTTCTTCTCTCCCCTTCTTTCTATAAATAAATAAATAAATAAATAAAATCTTTAAAATGCCAAAGGTTAAAGAGAGAGTCTTTTTTTAAAAATTGATTTTATTTATCATTTTTAGAGAGAGGGGAAGGGAGAGAGGCAGAGAGACCAATGTATGGTTGTTTTTCACCTGCCTCCAGCCACAGACCCAGCTGGAGACCTGGCTTGCAACTTCGCCATGTGCTCTGGCTGGGGAATTGAACCTGCGACCCTTGGGTTTGCAGGCCAGCACCTTATCCACTGAGCCACCAGCCAGGGCTAAAGAAAGAATCTTAAAAGCAGCAAGGGAAAGGCATAGAGTTTCCTACAAAGGAGTCTGCATAAGACTATCAGCTGATTTCTCAAAAGAAGTTTTGCAGGCAAGAAGGAACTGGCAAGAAGTAGTCAAAGTCATGAAAAGCAAGGACAATCAAGATTACTCTATCCCGCAAAACTATCATTTAGAATGGAAGGGCAGATAAAGTGCCTCTCAGACAAGGTAAAACTGAGTTCACCATCACCAAGCCATTATTACATGAAATGTTAAAGGGACTTATTTAAAAAAAAAGAAGATCAAAATTACGACCATTAAAATGACAACGAACTCACAACTATCAACAACTGAATCTAAAAAAACAAATGAACAACAACAAAAATAAATAAACAACAAGAACAGGAACAGATTCATAGGTATGGAGATCATTGGGAGAGTTAGCAGCAGAAAGGGGGAAGGGGAGATGGGGAGAAAGGGGAAAAGGGTACAAGAATTAAGAAGCATAATTGGTAGGTACAAAATAGACAGGAGAAGCCAAAGAATTTATATGCACAACCCATGGACACTGGGATTGCTGGAGGGAAGGGGGATACTGGGCAGAAGGGACAAAGGGGGAACAAGAGGGACAGCTGTAACAGCATAATCAATGAAATACACTTTAAAAATCAGTATGCTGAATGAAAGAAGCAAAATAAAAAGGTATATACTATATGATTCTATTCATATAAAGTGCAAATTAATTTATAGTGACAACAGATGAGGGCTTGTCTGGGGCAGACCGCAAAGGGACAAAAGGAATTGTTTGGGGCTGACAGAAATGTTCTGTTTTACAGGTATAGACAACTGTCAAACTCACTGAATTTAAAAAGATGCAGTTTATTGTGTATTTTCTTTAAATTTGACCAGGAAAAAAATTAACTTACTTGGCCACTTCTACAGCCACTAGACTCAAGTTGGAAAGCAGCTATTCCTCATTCTTCATACAGAAAGCTGTATCTTATGTTCCTGGGAAAGGGGTGGTATTGCAAAAACCTTTAAATTTGTTGGGTATCAACCAGGTATTTGGTTGAGGTAGGGACTATTATCTGTCACAGATGAGGAAACAGGCTTGAAACATTTTTTTGTTTGTTTTTAAATTACAGGTCACCACCACATAACATGGATTCGCTCTAACACAGTTTAAGAGTCAGGGAGAACTCTCGTCGAACACAGCATCCTAGAACACGGTTTCACTCTACCATGCTTTGAGAATTAGAGAAATCTCTAAACAACACAGAGAGAATATAGAGCTTTTAAGAGAATAGAGATCTCATTTGAAAATTTTCATTTGAGTGTGGATATCATGTCAGATTTGCTTACAGAATTAAAAAATGTATTAGAATTTTAAATCCATTTTGTTTGTGGAGCATTAAGTAGCAACACATTTTTTGTAAAAAGTAAGAACAGAAGTCAAGGCAATGCTGAAGAAAGTTCAGAGTATGAAGGTATCATGTCAAAAAGAAAATGTAAGCTTTGCACAGTGGCAGTATCATAGCCAATGAGGCTTATCCAAGGCGAGATTATTGCTAATTGAAAAAAGAAAATGCCCTCGGTTAATGGTGCTTCGTATGATGATGAAGAAAACATTATTTAATACATTTTCATATGTTATACTTTTGATGAAAATTGCTTTAATAAAGTTATTTCCTTAATTATAAAAATATAATAGTATGTTTTAAAATTTTTGGAACTTAACCCCCCTTTTTGGACTAGTTCTTTGTTTCATATAACAGCATTTTTAGGAACCTAACCACCATGTTATAAAGGGGCTACTTGTACTTTATTGTTTCTGTATGACCTTTATATTTTCCCCCATTGCTCTCTGCTGCCCCACCCTTTTCATCCCCTCTCCCACTGTTGATCCCCACATTTGTCCATGTCCATGGGTCATTTATACTAGCTCCCTGACTAGACTGTTCCCCTTCTTTGCCTCTTTCTCCCTCTCCCTCCCCCCTTCTGCCCCGTCAGTCTGTTCCTGTTTCCATGCCTCTGGTTCTATTTTGCTTGTTTGATCTGTCCATTAGCGTCCTAGATCAGGTGAACAGGCTCAGAAAGTTTAAGGCACTCATCCAAAGCCTCCAGATGGTAAATGGTTGACTGGTTGACTTAGACTCTGATAGATCTGGAATGAAAGCAGGTAAGCTTTGACCGCAAAGACAATGCTATTCCTTCCTCCAGGGCTTGGGGTATCCGGAGGGAAGTAAAGCCCAGGGAAGCCTGCTGATGGGGCGCCCCTTCATTGGGACTGGGAAATCCTCTGGAGCAGGAGTTTCAGCAGTCCTCCGCAAAGGGCCCGGCGGGTAGTGGGTGGCCTCTGCCTGTGCCTGCGCTGTGGAGGAGAATCTCCCACTGACTCCTGCATCTGCTGGTATTTTGTTAACTCTTGGCTCCTCCATACTTGCCCACCCACTGGTTTCCCAGAGAAAAGAACACAACAAAGTATCTTGGCTGCCTAGGCAAATGGGTCACAGATGACAGAGGTAAAACAAAACAAAACAAAACAAAACAAAGCAAAACAAAAACACCCAAGAAGTTCTTGTGATATGTTTCGCTTTAAAAGGAAAAACAAATTGCATACTTAGTCCTTCTGGCTCTTCCTTACTCCGAGTTCTGTCTTGTGAAACATTCCGTTTACATTTTCCCTCATCACCGTGGAAAAAGTAAGGCGAGCGGGTCATTCCGAAAGTCTAAGGAAATTTATAGTCTTCCCATTTCAGACCAGCTGTAGCCCATCTCCCCTGAAGCCAGACCAACAGGCCAAGGAGCGGGGAGCGGCCTGAGCTGCAGAAAGTGGGCCGCAGGGAGAAACCCCAGGGAAACCTGGACCTGGAGGGGTAGCTGGGGATGGCCCGAGCCTGTGGACAGAGCATAAAGGGACCTGGGTGGATGAACGTTGTCTAACCACCTGTGAGAATCTGGCAAGTCACGTTTCCTGTCCAAGCCTCAGAAGACTGGATTGATCATGCCTTTCACCTTCAACAGAGTTCAACCATTTAGAACCAAAAATAATCTCCCCCTTAAACCCTCAAGATGCTCGTGCACTTCCCTTACGAGAACTGCTCTGCCGCCTGTGTATTCCCCAGCAGCCACGCTTTACTTGATCAAATCTGTACTATAAAAACAGGCAGCTTTTCATTGCGTCGGTATAAATTGTAATAACAAATAAAAAGTTAAAAAAAAAAAGTACATACAAACACACTGAAATTCTGTTAAAATCCTGGGCGTGTGCTGTTGAGAGTCAGGGATGAAACACCCTAAGGCAGGTAGTGTTTGTGGCTGTTCCTCTTGCCCATTCCTGATTCAGCCTAAACCCCAATTCTACTGCAGGGCTCCTCTGCCCCGTCCCTCTTGACACACGTTAAGAATTCACCACTGGGACACGTGCTGTTGTGCTCGATTAATGAGAGGCTCCTCCCCCAAACTATGCTCTGCCAGCTTGTTCCTGGTACGCATCTCTGAAAAATAAAAATTCCCTTGACTTTCGGGACAAGGGCGTGAGGGAGAGACACACAAGGTTGCCGGGGAACTCAGGTCCACTTCTGTCCTGGAAGGCTGGGGGAGGGAAGTTGCGGAAGAAGCTTTTAAAGGAAACAGACTTGCAGGACTTCTGCTGCAAACGATTGGGTACTGTATCCATCTGTTGGCTGAGGCAACTGTCAGCTCAAAGCCACAGAACAAGAGGGTCAGAGGTCCTAAATGGGAAACTGCTCCGTTTCTGTCTCATTTGTTACAGCCCAGCACCTGTATTCTGGTTTCCAGGCCTGGAGCTCAATGCCAATGTTAGAGGGCACCTTTGATATTTAGCCAGTGGCCCCCCTCCCTTACTTTTAAATAAGAGATGGAAGCCTTTATTTCCACACAGACATTTTGTCCAAAATTTACAAAAGCAAAGAAAAGCAGAATTGCCCTGGAGTACAGGGGCGTTCTGCCAGTGGAGCCCAGGCATCTCTCTGGATCCCTGGGGCTGCAAGGCACGCTGTTAGGTCTACTGATGTGTGTTCATTTGTGTGTGATTCGTAGGTCTATTGATTTGTGGAGTTTACAGATAAAAACATAGATGACCAGGCCCTTAAATTCAAATCCGGAGGCAGAGGCGGGGGCTCTCAGCCTTTTTCTTTTCTTTTTCTTTTTTTTTAATTTTTAAAAAATTTTATTGTTGTTGTATTACATCCATCCCCTTTTTGCTCCCCTCTGTCCCCTTCAGCCTTTTTCTTAATTCATCTCTTTCAGTGGTCTCATCACTCCCAGTGCTTCACTTACCATTTCTACAAGGAAGACTCAAATTGTACATTTTTATTTATTTTATTTTTTCAAAGATTGTATTTATTAGTTTCAGAGAGAGGGGAAGGGAGAGAGGCAGAGAGGGAGAGAGACATCAATGTATGGTTGCCTTTCACCTGCCTCCAGCCACAGACCTGGCTGGAGACCTGGTTACGTGCCCTGGCTGGGAATCGAACCAGCGACCGCCTTATCTACTGTGCCACCAGCCAGGGCAAATTGTATATTTTTAGACACGATCTCTCTACTTAAGCAAAATGGAGTGCCTGAAGCATACGGATGGGAGGAGATAAGCAGGGGCCTAGGAAAGCAGACAGGAACCCAGGAGTCTGGCAGCAGAATCCATGTGCTCGATCTTAAAATTCAGGACCAAGGTTCTGGTTCTAAGAGGACTAAGTGAGAGAAAAGGAATAATGTAAATCCTTAAAGAATCAAAGTATAACGTAGGGGCTTGGCGAAAGACACCAGGCATGAGCCTCTTTTTAGGATTGGGGCCAAAGTCAGAGGGGAACTAGCTTTCTGGTGTCTTGGTGCTGACTCCAGAAACCTGGATCATATTCCTAAATTCCATCCCACCATTATGAGAAGAACCGCTTCACAGACCTGCCGTAAGGTATGAGAAAGCAACGCCATGTAAACCTTCACAGCTGAGCTTGTCCAGGCCCTACTTGTCTAGCATATGATGATCCAAAAAGATGCAGGCCAGATGTTCCTAATATTTGTTTAGGTTACTCACTGAGACAAAGATCCCTATCAACCTAATAGCCATTTCTCCCCTTATCCCTGTTATACAACTAATATTTTGTTCAAAGAACTGATAGAGAGGCTATGGTCTCAGGGGTTGAATCACAATCAGTCTAAAGCAATTAATTATGCAAATCCCATTCCCCTCTGTCAGGACTGGTCCAGAGGTGGGCACGTGAGGAGTTCAAAGAAAAACACATAAGGGGTTTTCTGCAGAGGTAAAGTGCCTGATTTTCTTAGTGATGTGCTGGAGCTGCTGAAAGAACCCTGAAACTTCCTGCCTCTTCCTTTGCCACATGAACAACAATGGCCTTGTGATTTAAGTCACTATTAGTCAGATTTTCTTTTAACTGCAGCTAAAAGGTCTCCTGACCGACCCATGTGAGAATCACATTGAACTATCAGCCCTATATTCTGTAAGCTTTATTATATGGATACGCACAACATGGGGCCTTCCATTTAAGGAGGTTCACGGATTTCAGATCAAGAATCATTACCCTAGACTTGTGGTTCAGAAAGTACTTCTCGCACCATCGGCAGCACCAGCACCTGGAAACTTGTTATCACTGTTATTTCTCCAGCCCAGCCCAGCCCAGCCTAGACTTACTGAGCCAGAGACTCTTACGATGGGGTTTCATAACTTTCACTTGACCAAGTCCTCCAGGTGATCCGATTCATGCTAAAGTGTGAGGGCCAATGCTCTCATCCCAGCATTATTCAATTTCTGTGCCGGCAGAAATGTTTAAATCTATACTGTGCAGTACGGCAGCCACTAGCCACATGTGTCTACTGAGCACTTGCGGCTGGTGCAACTGAGAAACTCAATTTTTAATTTTGCTTAGCTTTATTTTATTTAAGTTTAAATAGGAACCCATGATTAGTAGCTACTGTCCCAGACGCTGCAGCTCTAGATAAACATAAGGGGTTTTTATATTACCAAATGGCTCCTAGTACTAAGTAATAAAACTAGCCAGTAATTCTCAAACGTCATCAGAATCACTGGAGGGCTTGGTAAAGCACAGTCATTGTAGCCCCTACCTTTAGAATTTATGATTTGGCAGGTCTGGCTTGGGCCTGAGGAGATGCACTTCTAATAGGCTCCTATGTGATGCTGGTCCAGGGAGAGCACTGAGGGCCACTGAAGTAAGCAAAGCTCGCCTTCCTCTAACGTGTCAAAGCCACTAGTCTATGATTCTAGGTCAAGTGTTCCTTTGTGTTCATCCGGTTAACAAACAGGTAAAGTTCCCTGACAGTAGGAGCTGACACCTACTGATTCTGTACGTCCCACAGTACACAGTTGGGTCCAGCAGGTGCTTGTATTACAAAAAGAATAACGGTAATCTCACAAAGAAGAAACATTTTGGAATAGTCTCCCATGAGCTGGAGACCATGATTACCTCTTCATAATTTCATAATCATCAGGTGGCAGGCTGTATATTTTGGAAGAGGTTAAGTGATTTCCCAAGGCACTAGGTCCTATTCCTTTTTTTTTCTGTATTTAAAGTATTATCTCATAAATTATTTAAGTCTAAGCATATTTGTAGAAAAACATATATGTATGTATATATACGTATTTATATATCTATTAGTACAGAAATGCTGAACACTAATTTTGTTTTAATTTTCAAGAGTCAAAAACACTTCTGACCCTATAATGGTGGGATGAGAGGCAAGAGGGGTGGTAATCTGGACAGGGGTTATGCTTTCTTAAATCGCACCACATAGGAAACCACGCATGTGACGACCAGGCCTGGACAGCACTAGCACTGAAGCATTAATGGGGAAGGCAAAAATCATGGGCAAACGCACAAGGGACTTTTCTGAAGGTCAAAGAAGCAACAATAAATACCCTACCCAGAAAAGCTTTTAAAGCTGACCTTTTCCTCTGCTGAAGCCATTCGCCTTCCAGCATCTTCAATCTAATAGACTGAAGTGGGCTGAAATGGCTCTTAGGAGAGAACTGGGGCTAGTCTTTTCCTTAATGCTGCCTCTCCACCACTAGCTGCAGCAGCATTACTGGTAATTACATCATTACACCCTAATGGAACACCTGCGGTGCAAGTGAACCCCTGCAGCTCCCAGTTGAGGAGAGGAGAAGTGGGCCCCCACTTCACTGTGCGACTTCCATTAACCCTTAAGGTTCTGGCTTATTCTCCAAGGCAAACTACCCTCAGGACATTTCAGTCTTAAAACACAGGCCATGGTGGTGGGGCTTAGCTAAAGACCACTAGCAAAGTTAACACATTAATTAGTAGGATGAAAATCCTCCACTATAATAAGAATGAGGAGACCTATGTACAGTTCTGGTTTTGCTATGCACATCTTACGTGCCCTTGGAGAAATGACTTGCATCTTTTAGGTTTCGGTTTCCTCATCTATAAAGAATAGCAAAGCTTGCAGATGGAAGGCCCCAAAATGCTCCTGTGGGCAATTTGGGATCGGATGAATGATCACAAGAGTTTCCCAAGCTCTAACATTCTATTGTCTAAAAAGACTCAATGAACAGGAGAGATAGAAATAGAGTAAAATATGGAAGGTCAACTCCATTTTATTTTCAGGCAGTTGATTAGATAAGGATTTTTGCCTCTACTCTGACCCATGTATCACTGTCCAATCGTGTTTATCAACACACATAGCAACTTTTCAAAAGACCAAGCTCTTGACTCATTACTGGGTCACAAGAAGTCACACCAAAGAGAGAAAGAACATGGAAGCAGAAGGTACAGTGGGATAGAAGTGAGGCAACTGAGGTTCTGGCTATCAGACTACCCTCTCTGACCCTGAGCTAGTCACTTAACCTTAACCAACTCATCTTTAAAGGCACAGTAGTGGAGGGGGGAAAGGTTAGAATTAGACCCTTCCAGCTCAAGCAGTCTACAATTCTGATGTCTCTATACAAGTTTCAAAAGCTACTACTGAATACTGGTGCATATGGGGGTGGGTGGAGGTTGGCACAAACAATATGCCAAGAATGTCAAATCCTGCAAGACAACTGAATTTTCTTATTATATTTTAAAGGTTTTCTCAAAGGTAAAGAAATAATTAATTACCTAACAGAATGGCAAATCCTGCAAGACAACTGAATTTTCTTATTATATTTTAAAGGTTTTCTCAAAGGTAAAGAAATAATTAATTACCTAACAGACTCCAAGGAAAGACTTAAAACATATAAAACTGTATATTAACTACTGCATATCTCAGAACTTCCCTTTCTAGTTCCCCAAAAGGAAGAATGTAAAAATGTGTTCTTTGAAATTGTCTTCTGTATGAGACTTTGGTTTCCAAGGTGGTTTAGATACTCTGAATGATCATTTCAAAGAAAACAATTAAAAAGCTAAATAAATTATTCCTAAAACTGATTTTTAAAAAATGTATCATGTAGAACTGTCAAGAAAGTAGGCTATCTGCTGAGAGCAAAAATTAAATAAAATGTCTACCCAAAATGAAAGGATAAACAAAATGTGCTTTATACATATGAGATTATTCGTCCTTAAAATGGAAGTAAATTCCAACACATTTTACAAAATGAACTTTGAAAACATTAAACTAAGTGAAATAAGCCAGACATAAAATAATTCTCTATGATTCCACTTTTATGAGGTACCTAAAGTTGCCAAAATCAGAGAGAACAAAAGTAGAATATCTGGGGTAGGGATACTGGGAGTTACTATTTAAAAGGTGCAGGAAAGAAAGAATTTCAGTTTAGGAAGATGAAAATGTTCTGCAGATGGTTGCACAACATGTGAATGAACCTAAAGTATATTTAATTGTATACTTAGAGATGGTTTAAATGGTTGCTATGGATGTTGATGAAGATGATCTTTTGCCCTGTGGTTATGTAACAAACACTAGTGGCCATTGCAATTCTGATTGGAGTGTGGGCAACAGAAGCAAAGCCTACAGCCCTCCCTAGGTGAGACAGTCTTGCATGAAACCCTTTTATGTACTTGGGATACCAATGTACAATACCCTAATGTGGAGGTGAATCATAAATCTTTAGTGGTGAATGGGGCTACAAAGGAAACATCCTGTCTTACTTGAAACTAATACAAAATACTATTGAATGTAAACTTTAATTAAAAAATGAAAAAGAAAATATCCTAACTTAACCTGTAGAAAAGGAGAAATGTTTCTCCTAAGAATCCATTATCAAAAGATGACTCTAATGTAGGTGTTTTAAATAAATATTTTATTTATTATTTTTAGAGAGAGTGAAAGGGAGAGAGGCAGAGGGGGAAAGAGACATCAATGTATGGTTGCCTTTCACCTGCCTCCAGCTACGGACCTGGCTGGAGACCTGGCCTGTAGCCTGGTTATGTGCCCTGGCTGGGGAATTGAACCAGCAACCTTTGGGTTCACAGACTGGTGCCTTATCCACTGCGCCACCAACCAGGGCTCTAATGTAGGTTTTTGACCAAATCTGTGCAACCTCGAGGGAAGATCTGAAAGCAGTCCAATTAGTAATACCTTCAGGTTTTTAACACAAGCAACTTCTCATCCTTTGTGGTAGAACAAAAGTTTAACCCAGGTCTCAAATAATTTCCATAGATAAAGTCCTAAGGAACATTTAGTCTTAAAACAAAAATAAAAACAAAAACAAAAACAGAACACATGTACACCCAGAAATAAGCCATATGGGTAAAGCCAGAAAACAGATAAACAAACAAACAAAAAACAGCAAAATCAGGTCCTCAAAGACATCAGATAGTGGAACTAGAGACAGACTATAAAATGTCTATCTTTATTATAAGATTTAAAAAAGAGGTTTGAAAAAATTAATAAGGAACAAGAGAATATAAAAAGAATCAAGTATATCTGAAAACAAAATAAAACTTTCAGAAATAAAAATATATAATTGAAATATAGAAGACAGTGGTCAGGTTAAACAGCATATTCATGAACTAGAAGAGCCATCCAAAGAAATTCCATTGAATGTGGCCAAGAAATAAACATGAAAAGTATGAGCAGTTAAAAGAGATGGATGATAAGGTAAGGGGATCTAACACATATCTAAAATTTTAACTGAAGTTTAAGAATGAGATTAGAGAAGTTGGATTAAGTCATTATTCAATTGGCTAAAGGTTAAGAATTTTTCCAGTATCTGATGGAACATTATACCAGATTCAGGAAGCTCAACAAATATCAAGCAAGATAAGTAGAAATAACATGAACTATTTAATGAAACTTAAGAACACCAAAGACCAAAAAAAAAAAAAAAAAAAAGTTATAAAGTTATTAAAAGAAAAGCAGAAAAATTACCTGCAAAGGATTAATAGCAATTAAGATTGTCATGCCATGTAGACTTCTCAATAGCAACGGTAAGATTTAGAAGACCATAAAACAGTATTTTCAATGTGCTAAGAAAAAATAACTGTTAAGGCAACGAGGAGACAAGTAGCAGACTTGGGGAAAATATTTGCAAAACACAAATCTGATAAAGAACTGCTATCCAAAATATACGAAGAACTCTTAAAGATCAATAACAAGAAAATAATCTGATTAAAAAAATGGGCCAAAGGCTTTAACAGATACCTCACCAAAGAAAATATGGATACAAAGTCAATATCCAGAAATCGAAGGCATTTTTATACACCAATAATGAAAAATCAGAGATAGAAGCTAGAAAACAAATCCCACTTACCATAGCAACAAGAAAAAAAAAAGTACTTAGGCATAAACTTAACCAAGGAAGTAAAGGACTTGTCCAGAAAGCCACAGAACACTGAAGAAAGAAATGAAGAAAGATACAAATAAATGGAAGCATATACTACATTCATGGCTGAGAAGAATTAACATCATTAAAATGTCCATACTACCCAAAGCCATTTACAGATTCAATGCAATCCCTATTAAAGTACCAATGTCATATTTCACAGAATTAGAACAAACACTTAAAATATTAATATGGAGTCAAAAATGACCCCTAATAGCTACAGCAATCCTGAGAAAGAAGAACGAAGTAAGAGGAATCACAATACCTGATATCAAACTATCTTACAAAGCCATAATAATCAAAACAGTCTGGTATTGGAACAAGAACTGACAAACAGATCAATGGAACAGAACAGAGAGCCCAGACATAAACCCAGGACTCTATGGGCAACTAATATTTGACAAAGAAGGAAGGAACATAAAATGGAGTGCAAATAGCCTCTACAACAAGTGGTGTTGGGAGAACTGGACAGGCACATGCAAAAAATAATAATAATAATAAAACTAGACCACCAACTTACACCATACACCAGAATAAACTCAAGATGGATAAAAGACTTAAACATAAGCAGTGCCGCCATAAAAGCCCTAGAGGAAAACATAGGCAAAATCATTGCAGATATCCCACACAGCAAAATTTTCACTGAAATATCTCCCAAGGCAAGGGAAATAAAGGAACAAATAAACAAATGGGGCTACATCAAACTGAAAAGTTTCTGCTCAGCTAAGAAAATATTAACAAAATAAAAGGGGAATCAACCATATGGGAAAACATATTTATCAATGATACCTCAGACAAGGGTTTGATCTCCAAAATATATAAAGAACTAATGTGACTCAACTCCAGGGAGACAAACAACCCAATTAAAAAATGAGCAAAGGACCTGAACAGACACTTCTCCAAGGAAAACATACAAAGGGCCCAAAGGCACATGAAAGAATGCTCAACATCACTAGCCACCAGAGAGATGCTAATTAAAATTACAACGAGATACCACCTCACATCTGTCAGAATGGCTATTATCAACAAATCAACAAACAACAAGTGCTGACGAGGATGTGGAGAAAAGGGAACCCTGGTGCACTGCTGGTGGGAATGCAGACTGGCGCAGCCACTATGGAAAATAGTATGGAATTTCCTAAAAAAATGAAGAATAGAATGACCTTATGATCCAGTGATTCCACTGCTAGGGTTACACCCAAAGAATCCTGAAACACCAATTCAGAAGAACCTATGTACCCCTATGTTCACAGCAGCGCTATTTACAATAGCCAAGTGCTGGAAACAACCTAAGTGCCCTTCAGTGGATGAATGCATCAAAAAACTTAGGTACATATACACAATGGAGTTCTACGCAACAGAAAGAAAGAAAGAACTCTTACCATTTGCGATAGCATGGATGGAACTGGAGAGTATTATGCTTAGTGGAATAAGCCAGGTAGCAAAAATTAAATATCATATGCTCTCACTTAATATAGGAAGCTAATGAACAAATAAACAAGCAAACAAAACAGAACTAGAGACATGAATACAAGGAACACACTTTCATTGTGTAGATGGGAGGGGTGGGAGGAGGGGGAGAAGGAGGCAAAGAAGGGGAACAGTTTAGTCAAAGAACTAGCATGGAGGACCCATGGACACAGACAGCATGTGGGATGGACTGTGGGGGCGGGATAAGGAGGGTGTGGAAGGGGAGGGCAGAGGGGGGAAATGAGATGAATGTAACATAACAATAAAAAATAAATTAAAAAAATATATATACAGAAGGCAAATAAGCATATGAAAACATGCTTGACATAATATGCCCTAAGGGAAATGCAAATTAAAATGAGAAACCATTACACACCCACTACAAATGGCAACACCAAATGCTGGCGGGGAGGTGATGCCAACAGGAACTCATTCACTGTTGGTGGTGATGTAAAATGGTACAACTAGTTCGAAAAACAGTTTGGTGGTTCTTTACAAAACTAAACATACTCTTAGTATATGATCCAGCAATCCCACTAATTGGTATTTACCTAAAGGAGTTGAAAACTTAGGCCCACATAAAATCTTGCACACTGATGTTCATAGCAGTTTTATTCAGAATGACCAAAACCTGGAAGCAACCAAGATGTCCTCCAGGAGGTGAATGGACAAACTGTGGTGCTTTCAGGCAATGAAATGTTATTCAGCACTAGAAGGATATAAGCATTCTCAACACTAAAAAGAAACAATAACTATGGGATGCAATAGATGGGGTAATGCGACTATGGAAATCACACTGCAAATAAGTTAATCAAATATACACGTGTGTACCTTAAACTTACATAGTATAGTATAACAGATATAATTCATTTAAAAAATAATGCACTATCAAGCCATGAAAAGACATGGAGGAATATTAAATGCATATTACTTAGCGAAAGAAGCCAATCTGAAATGGCTACATACTATATTAATTCCAACTATATGACATCCCGGAAAAGGCATAACTCTGAAGACAGTAAAAAGATCAATGATTACCACAGGCTGGGAAGCAGGGAAAAGGTATGACTAAGCAGAACACAGAAGATTTTCAGGAGAGTGAAAATACTCTGTCTGATATCATAATGACATGATAGATACCTGTCTTTACATCGCAATAAATGCTGTTCAGACCCATAGACTGTATACCACCAAGCGTGAACCATAACGTAGACTACAGACTTCGGGTGATTATGATATGTAAATCAAGGTTCATCAATTTTAGCAAATGCACCACTTTGGTAGGGCATGTTGATAAAGGGGTGGCTAGGCATGTGTGGGGCATAAGAAATCTCTGAACTTTCCCCTCAAATTTGCTGGGAACCTAAAGCTGCTCTAAAAAAATAAAATTCTAAAAATACTGTCAACAATAAAAGCAAAATAAACCTTTAAAAAAAACCCAACATTGCCACAGCCAGACCCTTTCTAAAGGCAAATTCTAAGGAGTTTACTTTAGGAAGAATAAAAATGATCCCAGATGGACAGTCTGACATTAAAACAATCAAAAATAAACAAAAACAAACAAAACAATAAAAAACAAAGATATTGATATATACATGGGAAATCTGAACACTGACAATGTAATATAAGAATGCACCTTTAAATTTGTGTGGCTAGAAATAAACAATATAAAACTAAACTACTGGACAACAGAAACTAAGTTGGGAGAAATAATTGGAGTTCAAACAATCTCTGATCTTATATAGTAATTCAGAAAAGGGGTGTAGTATGCTGAATGGTAGCTTGCCCAAAGAACGTATGTCCACAATCAAATCCCTGGTACCTATGAATATTATCTTATATGGCAAAAGATAGGATTAAGTTAAGAATCTTGAGAGGAGGCACTTATCTTGGATAATTCGGTGGGGCCCTAAATTCAACCATTCATATCCTTTTCAAGGACAGAGGGAGAACAGACACACAGAGGGCAAGATACAGAAGGGGAGGAGACAGTGCCCATGGAGGCAGAGATGAGAAAAGTACACCCAGCCACCAGCCAGGGAACACCTGGAGCCATCAGAAGTGGAGAGAGGCAGCAAAAAGATCTTTCCCTTGAGTCTTCAGAGGGAGTGTGGCCTTATGACACTTTGATTTTGGACTTCTGGTCTCCAGACTGTGAGAGGATAAATTTCTATTGTCTTAAGCCAACAAATTTGTAGTAATTATATACAGTAATCACAGGAAACTAATACAGAAGATAAAGATATTACTTTAGGCCAAATTAAAATATATGTGCTAATATAGAGCTCAATTCTCCCTAAGTGGATTTAAAAATTTAACATGAACTCAGTAAAAAGCAGCATTTTAAAAACAGGTAATTGTTAGGTTAATACAGAAAAAAAAGAAAGGGAATTAGGAGAGACTTAGGTAACCATATGATAAAAATGTACTATAAAGCATCATTAATGAACACAAAGTATATTGCTAAATATATAGATAGACCAACCATCTAAATTTAATGTATTATAAGTCCACAAATGAAGTGGGTACTCATGCATGAAATGCTTAGGTCATGATAGAAGTGGCATCTCAAATCAAGGGGAAAAGATTTGAGATGGCATTTGACATTTAAATGACATTGTAACAAAGCTGAATCTAAGAATAGACCATGATCAATTCCAAAGGTATCAGATACTTAAATGTAATTTAAAATGAAACTATAAAAGTAATAGGATAAAATGTACATTACTTTTATAATTTCTGAGTGGGGAAGTCTTTCTGTTACCTGGTGTCTAAGAACCATATAAAAAAGAAAATATCATTACAGTAACTACAGAAAAAGCTACAAATCCTACATGGTAGCACAAAGCACACAAACATGGAAATGCAAATACACACACACACACACACACACACACACACCACACACACCCCTACCTAAAGGAAAAACAGAGCAATAAACTGGGTTAGAAATCATAAATATGACATTAAAGTTTGCAATTCCTATTATAAAAGGCTAATCTCTTAAGCAAAGAGATCTTAAAAATCAGTAAGACCAATGAACCCACAGAAAATGAACAAAACATATGAACAGATTGTTCACAGAAAAAGAAACACAAATAATTTTTTAAACATGTGAAAAGATGATCAATACTGATTTGCAAAAGAAATACAAATTAAAACTACACTGAAATCCTATTTTCCACCCATTAGACTGGAAAATCCATGCTGGCAAGACTGAGAAAACAGGTGTGCTCATACATTACTCGGGGGGGGGGGGGGGGGGGGGGATAAATAGTTATAAACTCTGTGAACGGTAATGTAGCAAAAAATTACATATATCAAAATTATAATTGTATATATACTTTAACCAAGCAATTCCTTATTAGAAATTTATCCTAGAGACAAATTAATATGTGTGCACAATCACATATGTACATTTTGTGGATCCCTTTAAAAGAGGAAGATTGAGGACAGTGTAAATATCCATTAATAAAGACATTTAGTGATGGTTCTAGCACTTAATGAAATATCATATTTTAGTGTTAAAAAAGGAGTGGGGAATGAAACTGTTCATGTATCAATATGGAAAGAGAATCAAGATGTAGTATTAAGTGAAGAATGCCTCATGCTACCATTTGTATGAAACAAACAGAATATATATTTGTGTCTCCATTTACAATATATATTTGAATTTATAAGCTAATATATATTACAGACATAGATGTATTAGGGATTGAAATTGAGCAGATGGCAGCAAAAAGGAGAACCACACCTCTCTAGTAAACTAATACTCAACAGAGGAAGCAAGCACACACAATGGGCTAAAAACAGTTTATTCAATAAAAGGTGCTGGGAAAATTGAACAGATATATGCTGAAAAATGAAACTTGACTACCTTCTTACACGACACACAAGAATAAATCCAAAATGGATTAAAGACTTATTATATATTAGACCCAAAACCATAAAAATCCTAGAAGAAAACAGAGTAAAATCTCAGACATTGTTTGTAGCAATATTTTTACTGACACATCTCCTAAGGCAAGGGAAACAATAGAAAAAATAAACATACAGAACCACATCAAACTAAAATGTTTTTGCACAATAAAGGAAACCATCAACAAAATAAAAAGCCAACCCATGAAATGGGAGAACATACTCGCCAATACATCTGATAAGGGATTAATATCCAAAATGTATAAAGAATTTACAGAAGTGAACACCAAAAAAAAAAAAAAAATCAAATTAAAAATGAAAAAAAAAAAAAAAAAAAGAACTCTGGCTGGTGGCACAGTGGATAAGGCACACCAGCCTGCAAACCCAAAGATTGCTGGTTCAATTCCCAGCTAGGGCAACATAACCAGGTTGCAAGCCAGGTCTCCAGCCAGGTCTGTAGCTGGAGGCAGGTGAAAGGCAACCATACATTGATCTCTCTCTCCCTCTCTGCCTCTCTCCCTTCCCCTCTCTCTGAAAAATAATAAATAAAATCTTTAAAAAAAATGGACAAAGGACCTAAATAGACACTTCTTCAAAGAAGACATAGATGGCCAACAGACATATGAAAAGATGCTTAGTATCACTAATCATCGGAGAAATACAAATTGAAACCACAATGAGATATCATTTCACACCTGTCAGAATGGCTCTCATCAATAAATCAACAAACAATGCTGATGAGGATTGCAGAAAAGGAACCCTTTTGCCACGTTGGTGGGAATGTAGATTGATGCAATCATTGTGGAAAGCAGTATGGAGATACCTCAAAAAAATAAAAATGGATCTGCCTTTGACCCAGTGATCCCACTTCTGGGAATTCATCTGAAGAAACCTAAAATACTGATTCAAAAGAACATAAACACCCCTATATTCATTGCAGTGTTATTCACAACCGCCAATATATGGAAGCAGCCCAAGTGCCCAGCAGTAGATGAGTGGATAAAACAACTATGGAATACTTACACAATGGAATACTACTCAGCCTTAAAAAAGGAAAAATTTTACCCTTTGCAACAGCATGGATGGACCCAGGGAACATTTTGCTACATGAAATAAGCCCATCAGAGGACAAACATGACATGATTTTACTTATATGTGGAATCTAATGAACAAACTGAACTAACAAGCCAAATAGAGATGGCTATTAGCAGGTAGAGGGATCAAGCTAAAAGATAAAAGGACTCATGAACATGGACAGCAGTGTGGTGACTGCTGGCGAAAAGAGGGAAAACAGGGCTAAATGGCCATGGAAAAAATATAATTAAAAATGGAAAAAAGAATGATAATAAAGATAAAATTTTAAATCACTAATAAAAACAAAAAGCATATATTTCAATTATTTGATATTAAATACATATAAATGCCTTATCTACTATATTAAAATTTTAAATAAATATGCATAATAGGCTATCTCGGATAACTGCTAACAAAGTAAACAAAACTTCCAAATTAGTACAGTAAAAAGAAACTGAGAAGAATAAAAATAAACTACTCAATCCAAAAGACAAAAACACACAGAAGGCACAAAAGGCCATCTGGCTGAGATAAATAAAAATATTTCCACAATCACAATAAATGTAAATTAATTAAATTCACCAGTCAAAAGACAAAGAATTTCTCACCGCATTAACCACAATAAAAATGAATTATCTAAACCTCAGTTAAAAGACAGACTGTTAGACTAAACAAAAATGTAACCCAGCTACATACTGTGTTTAAAAGATCCACCTAAAACATAAGAGCACAAACGGGTTTAAAAATTATACAAGGCATATATAACTCAAAAGAGTGCTGCTGTAGCTATATTAATATTAAACAAAGAGCTACTAAGACAAAAAAAGAGTCACTTTACAAAGAAATGAGAGTCAAAGGTCTAGGAAGAGAAATAATTCTAAAATATAGCCCTCAAAAATATAAAACAAGAACTGCAATCACTGCAAGTAGAAAGTGACAAGCCATTATCATAATGGAGATTTTGAACAACCTCTTAGTAATGGATATAAAAAGGGTAAGGCTCTTGTTCCTCCAATTAACCTCCTTTTAAACTACTAGGTCACTAAATCGGAAACAGAGTTTTTCACTTATTTCCTGAGAAAATAAATCAGGATGGAGAGATACACTTCCTGCTGCCTGGTTTTGGTGACCAGTATTCAAACACAGAAATGAGAACTTACACATCATCTGCATAGCAATCACACTGCTAGACACTAACCCTAATGGCTCTGTCAGGAACTCTGTGTGCTTATGCTTCAATTTCTTAATCTCTAAGCTCCTCAAGAAAAAATATTGCTCCTTCACATTTATTTGTACCTATATCAGCACCTACCACATGCCTGGTATATAATAACTACTCAGTAAGTGTTCAATTGCAACACCTATTACACACTCCTTTTTAAAAAAAAACGTATTCATTCCAACACTTATGAAGCATATGCTGTGCACCAGGCACTATGTTAAGTACCGGGAACACACAGATGAATAAAACAGTGTCTGTTCTCTAGGAGAAGAGAATGAGAAATACATTTCTAAAAGCTATAATCAGAGGTTTGAGTGGTGAGGGAGGTGTAAGAGCCCGGAGAAAGTCCCAGAGTTCTGTGGGAAAGGTCTCAACCATTCAACATGCATTGGTAGGTACCCACTGTACTCCAGAAGCAGGAGGTGCCAGGGAAGGGACGTTTGAGTTGTCTTACCAAGTAGATGTGAGGGTGAAGTCAGGCCAGGGATATTCAGGGCAATGAGAAAGAAGAATGTGAAATTCAGGAAAAATGTGATTTAGTCCAGGTCAAATAGCTTTGGTAAAGACTAGAAAGGACATCGCTAGTGCCTTTTCTACATCGCTTCTTTTAAAAATATATTTATTGTTTTTTAGAGAGAGGAAGGGGGAAGAGGCGGGGGAGAGAAAGGGAGGCAGGGGGAAGAGGGGGGAGAGAGAGAGAGAGGAAGAGGAAGAGGAAGAGAGAGAGAGAGAGAGAAAGAGAGAGAGAGAGAGAGAGAGAGAGAGAGAGAGAGAGATTTGTTGTTGCACTTATTTATGCATTCATTCACTGGCTGATTCTTGCATATGCCCCGACCAAGGATGGAGCCCGTAACTTTGGCATATCTGGACAAGGCTCTAACCAACCGAGTTAAGTGGCCCAGGATCCACCTTGCTTCTTGACATTCCTTCCCTTCCCCCTAGGACCCTATTTACTCCAATAAAGATCCCTGTGTAGATCAATTGCTTTTGATCATAATCCAACAAGAAAGTCTTTTAAAATTGCAGCATGGCACCCATAAATTTAACTTAAAAGATTCATGAGATATCGTTATTGGATGCAAAGGCCTGCTCCTCCATTCTATTTTATTTTTAAAGATGCTTCTTGCAATTCACTGCCATTGACTTCATCGCTCAGTAGTAGCTCTCAACCCCACTTTATATAATGCTTATTGCCTGTAATGGTTTATAATGTGCTTCTCTCTGTGAAGATTAATAAACGGAACCTTCATTTAAAATGGAGTCGGGAGGCTTAAAGAGAGAACTCCCAGGCATGTGTCATTCAGCACACAGTGACCCCAACAGAGAGAGAAGTATCTCGCATCTTCAACAGGAATTGATATTATTTTATGACCTGAGCAGGAAAAAGAAAGATTCTTCTTTACCCAGTAACATCAAAGTCTATGAGAGACTGGCCTAACAACATCCAATGAAAAGCCACTGTACTTCTTTCAGCTTCCCCCAATAGGCTATTTACAACAGCAGCTCTCCCTTTGTTTCTCTGGACTTGCACATGGTTCACCAGTAGACCCCATGTCTTGAATTACAATTCTTTCTTGTTCTAGAATAAACCTATTTTGTTGGAGAAATAGCTGGACATTTGTTTAAAGTCAACATTTTATTTGGTGGCTCACTCAGGGATCCAGAGAAGACACCCCACAACTCAAAGGTTAGTGAGTAAGCTGGGGCAGTAACCCCTTTACTCATTGCTTCCTCACTGACCCTGGGGTTTGAATAAGTTTTTCTCCTAGATTTGAGCTTCTGCTGTCTTTGCATTTTGAAGCTTTCTAGGTTCTATTCAGGATCTATTGTCTTTTGAAAAAACAATATTCAATGTTATTTTTTAGAAAATTGGCAAGTAAATTTCTCTCCTTATGTTCATTAGATTCTCTCTTTCTTTCTCTTATTTTAACCTTTTGTATTGTTGTTCTTTTACAGTTGTTCCAATATTTCCATCCTTGCTCTCCCCTGCTCCCCGACCCCCAGAGTCAATCCCCATCCTGTTGTCCATGGCCATGGATCATTTATACTAGTTCCTTGACTAGACATTTTCCCTTCTCTCCCTCCTTCCCTCCCTTCCCCCTTTCCTCTGGTCACTGTCACGCAGTTCCTTGTCTCCATGCCTCTAGTTCTATTTTGCTCATTTGTTTGTTTTGTTCATTAGGTTCCTTTTACCCTTGAGATCATATGGTATTTGTCATTCGCCACTTAGCTTATTTCACTTAGCGTAATACTCTCCAGTTCCATCTGTCAGAAAAGGTAAGAGTCCCTTCAGGATCTAATTTAAAGCTTTGTCCTTTTCTGGTTAAGGCCTTGTTTTGTTCACAAGTACTTGATAGGCACTTCAGCCTGACCCTTTTCAAATCAGGCTGTTTCAAGGCTGAGCTGGCCTTAGGTCTGACTTCTTTTGGAACTGGAACTATGCTGGTACTTGGTCTGCAGGCTGTCTAGGCTTTTGCTCTAGAGAAGAAAGCCTCTGAAAAACGAGATCCAAATTACGTCAACACTATGAGGGTGCCCCCATGCAGGGACCATGACCAATTTTATGTTTAGAAATCATGGTCCCTCCTTACACACATCTCTAATTAAATGGAGTGATGTAACCAAAAGCAACTCAGAATATCAATGGCCACTAAGGCTAAATTTTGAACTCCCTAAACTTACTTTTCTTTTTTTTTTTTTTTTTTTTTTAGAACTTTTTAAAGGATTTTTTTTTTTTTTTAATTTTATTGTTGTTGTATTACATCCATCCCCTTTTTGCTCCCCTCTGTCCCCCCACCCACCCACCCATTCCCCCCAAAGTCAATCCCACCTGTTGTCCATGTCCATGGTTCCTTTATACTAGGTTCTTGTCTAAGCTGCTCCCCATCTTTGCCTCTACCTCTCCCTCCCCCCTACCCCATTCC
>PVIW01003094.1:126334-183197 GCA_004026585.1 Noctilio leporinus | reverse complement strand
TTGTACCCTTTGCAACAACATGGATGGAACTGGAGAGTATTATGCTTAGTGAAATAAGCCAGTCAGTGAAGGACAAATATCATATGATCTCACCCATTACGGGACAATAATGAGCAAAACTAACAACAAGCAAAACAGAACCAAGTATATGAATACAAGGAATAGGCCTTCAGTGGTCAGGGGGAACGGGGTTGGGGGGCGGGGGGAGGCAGAAGCAAAGAAGGGGAGCAGCTTAGACAAGAACCTAGTATAAAGGAACCATGGACTGGACAACAGGTGGGATTGACTTTGGGGGCAATGGGTGGGTGGGGAGGGGGACAGAGGGGAGCAAAAAGGGGATGGATGTAATACAACAACAATAAAATTAAAAAAAAAAAAAAAGAAAAGAAACTATTTCAGTCCAAACACACCACGTAGCACAGCTCAAAGTTCAGCACTGAAGAGAAGAGCAGCGCCCAGGTTTGAGAGCTCGCTGAGTCCTGGGCGCTACACCTGGCTCGTGGCATCTGCTCACTCACCGCTCACGAGTGTAGGAGGAGCCAGCCCTTCACCCAACCCTAGAAGGGGACGGAGGACGTTGACCGTTTGTAGTTTCCAATGTTTTCTTTCCTTTACAACATTTTGTAGAGCAGCTAGCTCTCCACGAACCATGGGTCCCTGGAGAAAAGCTTACCCCTAAGTACAAAAGCTGCTTTTCATGTTTCAAAAAGGATTTATTCAGAACTGTTTTAGAAAACACCCGAAAGAAATGGAATGTCTTTGTAAGGTCCTTAGGATAAACTGGGGAAGAAGAAAGCTCTTTTAAATGGAATAAAACTGTAAGTTATGTTTTAATTATGAACACAGTAGAGCACGGGTGGCAAACACAAGGCCCTAGGGTGATTCTGCCCTCCACCTTGTTTTATCTGGCCCGGCGCCTTGTTTCTACCCGCTGGTTTAACTGTTTAGGAGCAGTTACATTTACACAGCCCCAACATTACATTCGGCCCTTTGAAGGCAACTTCAGGCTGATGTGGCTCCTGGTAAAAATGAGTTTGACACCCCTGCAGTAGAGTTAGGTAAAAACTTGGTAAGTCTGCCTTTCCCTTTCCCTAGTTTCCACTTTCACAACAGAACCTCACCCAGACGCACTACAATTGTAGTAGGGAGAGCAGGAGCATGAACACATATTAACTGTGACTACTGACAAGTGAACTCTGAATTTCTGCATCTACAAAATGGGGCCAGTATCATTCTCACTGAGCCATCATAAGGAATAAATTAGAACATATACATAGATTATTTATAAGGTCCTCTCTTTTCATGTATCTTCTGGGCCAGAGGGGTTTGCCTTACTTTCTCTGATGCTGCTTCTGCAGGGCTGCCTCTGATAACTGTCCCTGAAGGATCAGTCTTCTTTGCTTATCAATATCTCCTTCCATTCGAGCAAAAGCATGAGAGCCAATGAAAGACAGATCAACTCCCAAGCCTTCATCCTCTTCTTCTTGGTCATCTGTAATAAAAATACTATCAATAGAGAGAGAACTTGGGACTAAACATGACAATAAATGGTACAAATAGATTGTAAAGACCCAATAGGGATGGCTGTGAGCCAACTTTAAACCTGGGGTTAAGGATGTATTTTGAGAATGAAAGTGAAATCTGACTTAGGCATTTGAAGAACTGAAATGATGAAGCAAACCAACTAATGTCTGAGGTCATTTATCCAGAACTGTTCAAGAAGTGAGCGCCTTATTGGTCAGCACGCAAACCTCAGCCCTTTGGTCAGGGAACTGACGAGGAAAGAAGGATGGACCAGGACTGCAGGGTGAATGCACAATCACTAAGGTATGCTTGAATTCTGATTCAGCATCCTGGTTTTCTATGCGGGTCATGCTCCATTCTGGTCTGTGACAATTACAGTTCTCTTTACAAATCAGTAAGTTCACTTTCTGCTTTCTCCATATGATCATTTATGGATCATGCCTTAGTGTGTTCCCCACTGCCTTAACAGGTCTAGGAAATTTTTTTTGAAAGAAAACAAAACCCCTGGGACCACAGGAAACTTGCTAAGGCAATGCCACCACCTGAAAGCTCAACCTGCTGGGTCATCAGGTTGGGACTACGCCACACACACTTTACTGCTCCGGGCTGCGACAGGCCCACCACTTAGAAGACTCTTCTTTTATTAAAAAATATCCACAAAGCTTCTTTCAATCCCTCCAGGAAGGCTGATTTTACATCTCTTTTTAACAGATATAACATTCTCATGGAAAACACTTATGAATGCCAGGGCTTATATCTATGAAGTGACAATATTTCCCGAGATAACAGATGTGAATCAATCACCCTCAGAATGGTGGACAGGCAGGAACCTCTGGGTAATGACTTAGTCTTATCTGCTGCCTAGCAATGCCATCTCAAATAAGTTTTGCTATTCATTACTGCTTGTTATATAAATACATTTTATGCATTTAGGAGAAATTATATACTATAGTGGTGATTCTTACAGGACATGGGTAACCCTCCAGCAAAGCCTGGTTCAGAGACATTACCTGATGCTGCCCTATTTATAATTCCCTCCATCCAATTTCAGTCTGTGTACTGGTGATTAAAAGGAGATGAGCAGCCTTCTAGAGGTTTAACTCAATGTTCATTTAGAATTTTGGGCTTTATTTTCAGCACTGAAGCCTGTAAGGCTTCTCTACTGAAATGATTTAGAACCTCAAACATATATATCTACGAAGACCAGGTACAAACCATCACACAAGGCAGATTAAGAAGGCCTTCCATCCTACCAGTCTCTACCTATGTTTCAATCTACACGAGTGCTGAACCTAAAGAATCAAATGAATAGTTACAGTACTCTTGTCTTAGAATTCAAGAGTAGGAACGGCTTTAGAGGACACTGTTGAAGCTGTTGAAAATTGTAGATGATAATGTACATGACCAGCATCTCAACAGTGTCCTGAATGATTCTATAAACTTCTTGAGGGTAAGAATGTTGTTATAGTCAGTCACCTTGGAATTTCTATTGCCCAACGCAGACTTGTACGCATGGGTGAATTTATTTGTTTTTTTAATTTAAAGAGTAAATCTTAACATGAATAAGATTCTAATAACATCCAACCCTAATAGGTTTCCCAAGGTCTAGCTATACTCCCCACTTCCTTGGTCATCAGTCCCATCACTTCCTGAAAGAGGGCCATCAAGAGGTAGAACTTACCCTCTGGGGCACCGGGTTTCTCACTTATTCGAATCTGCCGTTCAGGTACCACAGGCTCCCCTTCTGCATTTCCAATGTCTGCAGGCAGGTACAGCAAAGATCTCGTCTCCTCCTTCAACGACCTTGGGAAGTACAGAGGTAGCAGCTTTTGGTAAGTAGCCTGTGTCAGAAAAGCGAGATGTTCTGTGATAAATCAGGAAGTAATAACACAGGCATCTGCGGTGCTTGGTGCTGTTCAAATACCACAAGGACAGCTTCCACCAAGAAGGACCTCACCTCCTCCAAGCTGGACTAGGTGTCGTCTGGGACCCTCCATCAGTTCTGTGTTGCAGATCAGGACCTCATTAGCTAGTTAAACATGATTTCTGTTTCCTGGCAATTCCATGTGACTGAACCTGCCACTCCTGTCCCCTCCCCACCCTTCACCTCACGAAGGACATTTGTCTCTCAAGATTTGACTAGAATACTACCTCCTCAATCCTCACTGTGCCATCAGGGTACACTGATGCAGCTTAGTTTTAGAGATATCTTTTTACTGCTTCTAACTCTTAGTGAAGAATTGCTATTTCAAGACTTCTATTCTTCTTTAGAAGTTTCCTAAAAAACAAAGGTAAGTTTTTCTTTTTAAAAAATAAATTAGAATGAAACTCATTCCTTCTTATAATTTCCATGTGGGTTGGCTTGTTGGACTCATTTATAAATCCATGATACAGTGTAGGCATTTAGCACTTTTCTTTTTCCTGTATCTTTTTCATCATCCTAGGATTCTTTTTATTTTTTATCAGTAGCCATCAATTATTCCCAACTATACTAAAAAACAAAAAAAACAAAAAACAAAAAACAAACAAACTAAAATAAGAAACTCAAGAATGATGGACTTGCTTAGAAATTATTCACAAAATCATGACCATGTCTTCTTATTGTCACCTATAGCACTGCAGCTTTCATGTATAAAGTATATAAGGTACATATGTAACACTGAAGATACCATCTCTAAAGCTTTTTAAAAAGCTGACATAGAATTCACCTATCATAAAGTTTACCCTTTTAAAGTATTACAATTCAGTGGGTTTTAGTACATTTGCAAAGATGTAGAATGATCGCCCTTATCTAATTCCAGAACATTCTTATTAACCCAAAAAGAAAATCTAAATTCATTAGCTAGGTCATTCCCCATTCCTCCCTCACGGACACTGGTAATTAATAATCTATTTTCATTTTGTATGAATTAGCTCATTTTGAATATTTCGTATAAATGAAATACAAAATGTAAGCTTTTATGTCTGGCTTCTTTTCACCTAGTGTGTTTTCAAGTTTACTCATGCTGTAGCCTGTATCAATACTTCAATCCTTCTCATAGCTTACGGATATTCCATTGTAGATGTTCACATCTGTTTCACAATTCATTAGCTGATTACATTTGACTGTTCCAGCTTTTTGGCTATTAAGAATAAAGCTGACATAAATACAGGGGTGGGCAAAAGTAGGCTCTACTTGTTGAAGCACAGTTTATTCTAGAATTTTTATTTATTAATTATTGTATTATTTGTCACATAAACTATAAATCTACTTTTGCCCACTCCTGCATTTCATGTACAAGTGTTTGTGTGGACATGTTTTTGGTTCTTTTCTGTATGTACCTAATAGTGGAATGAATCTCTACTCAACTTTTTGAGAAACTGCCAGACTGTTTTCCAAAGCTTCTCATTAGGTATGGAGGAAGGTTCTAACTTCTCCACACCAGCACTTGTTACTATGTAATTACAGCCATACTAGTGGTTGGAAAGTGATTTTGATTTGCCTTTTCCTAATGGTTAATGTCATGGAGCATCTTTTCATGTATTTATTGGTCATCTGTGTGTCTTTTCTAGAGTAATGTCTATTTAAAACTTCTGCCCATTTGAAAACACACACACACACACACACAAACGCTTTTAAGGGCAGTTTAAGATTCAAAACAAAACTGAGAAGATACGGAGATTTTCTATTCTACCCCCTGCTACCCACCTCTGCCAAACACATGCACAGCCAACAAACTGGTGATGCACCCACAATGTCACATCTAATCACCCACAGATTAAATTAGTAGTCAGTCTTGGTGTTGCACAAATGTATAATGACACGTACCCCTCAGTATAGTACCATACAGAGTACTGTCACTGCCCTAAACTCTCTGCTCTGCCCATTCACGTCTTCCCCAACCCCCAACCAGTCTTTCTGCTGTCTTTATAGTTTTGCCTTTTCTAGGAACGTCACACAATTGGAATCATAGTGTACAGTCTTTCCGGATTGGTTTCTTTCACTCAGCAATACACATTTAAGTTTCCTCCTTCTCTTTTGACTAAATAGCACAATTATTTTTAGCATTGGACTACATCCCACTATTTAGATGTACCACATTTTATTTATCTTCACCCACTGAAGGACATTCTGCTTTCTCCCAAGCTTCGGCATTGTGTGTCAAGCTTGCTATAAACATGCTTTTAAATTTTTGAGAGGACATACATGTTCAATTCCTTTGTGTAAACACCAATTTTTACACATCTTAAAATTGGGTTATCTTTTCATTGAGAATTATGAGAATGACCAATTGATTTTTTAATTTTGGCTACTTGTACTTTTGAGGTCATACAAGAAACCACCACCTAATCCAAGGTCATGAAGATTTATACCTATGTTTTCTTCTAACAGTTTTATAGTTTATGCATCAGTCCTACATTCAGTAGTTAATTTTTGTACACAAAGTGAGGTCCAATGTCTTTGTTCTGCATACAGAAATCCAGTTGCTCCAATACCATTGTTGATAAGACTATTGTTTCTGCATTGAATTGTCTTGGCAATCTTGTCAAACATTCTATCCCACTGACCCATATTTATTCTCTTCACATCAGTGCCACAGGATCTTGATGAAAGAACTTTGAGTAAATTTCCAACCAGGTTAAGCATGAATCCTCCAACTTTTATCCCCCAAGTTGTTTTATTTTTTTTTTTACTATTCTGGGTCCCTTATACTCATGTGAAATTTAGGATCAACTTGTTAGTTTCTATTAAAAAGGTCAGTTGGGATTTTATACAGATTTTGTTTAATCTATAGAACTGTTACCGTAGGTAGTTAGCTAATTATTAAGGAAGCAAGCAAAGGGGATTGGACATTGTTGAACCTAATAGGCTGGGGGGCATAAGCTGGTTTGCTTCCCCAGGAAATTGAGAGACAGGGGATCATAGCATTGCCTTGCCAAGGATCAACACCCTTTCCTTCCCCATTAAGGTACCAAATTGCTGGGAGTGCGAGGGGTGGAGGGAAAGTAAGCACATGCTCAATAACAGTCAAAATGGCACAAGGGGCAGTGATTTGCCACAGACATCTGCCAGTCCAAGGCTGGGAAAGGGATCAACTGACTAGGGAATGGACCCTTCAAAGTCCACAGGAGCGTGAGGAGTTGATTGGTTATTCTGAAAAAGCTCCTGGTCCTTTCCAAGCCCGTGGTAATGTAATCCAAGGAACCAAGTAGAGCGCTCTCTGTGACTTGCACTCACCCTGAGCCCCTGCTCATGACCTCGCTCCATAACCAGGTGGCCCCAGCAGCCGGCTGCAGCGCAGACTCCAGGCAGGAGCCTGGGTGCCACCGCACAGCCTGAGCTGCGCTTAGCTACCCGGATGGGGACTGAGATGACTTAGCAGCCACCGGTGCTCCCAAAGAACTAAGCTTTAACATGAAACAGAAACTCTGGATACTGGCCTGCATTTTGGCCTTGCTGAAGGTATGGCTGGACTTTTCCATGGCAGGACGGATAGAGACAGGACACAGGGGCAGGCTACCACCCAAATAAATCTTGCCACATCACCATCTTCCATGCAGGGGTCCATGAAATGCTTTTCTCAGGATCCCATGAAAGAGCCACACTTGCACCAGCCACAGACCAGTTTCAGGAATGCTGCCATCTTAACAACATGGTCTTCCAGTTTGTCAACAGGGATAGCTTTCTATTTACTTAGCAGTTTTAAAATTTCTTTCAAAGGTAGTCTGTAGTTTTCAATGTATATCTTATACTTTTTTTTTGTTTTGAATAGTTGATTCTTTTTAATGTTATTATGAATGAAACTGTTTACTTAATTTCATTTTTAGATTATTCATTGTTAGTACAGAAAACACCATTTACTTTTATGCTGATCTCATGTCCTGTACTGCTGCTGAACTTGTTAGTTTTAATAGTACTTTTGTAGACTTAATTTGTATTTTTTTTTAAGATTTCATTTATTATTTTCAGAGAGAGGGAAAGGGAGAGGGGCAGAGAGGGAGAGAAACATCAATGTATGGTTGCCTTTCACCTGCCTCCAGCTACAGATCTGGCTGGAGACCTGGCTTGCAACCTGGTTATATGCCCTGCCTGAGAATCAAACCAGCAACCTTGGGGTTCGAAGGCTGGCACCTTATCCACTGTGCCACCAGCCAGGGCTTTAATTAGTATTTTTATATACAAGATCACATCATCTGCAAATCGAAATAGTTTTCTTTCTTTCCAATGTGAAGGCTTTTTATTTCTCCTTGTTGTCTAAACACCCTGGGTGAAAGCAGAAGAATGATGAATGGAATTGGTGAAAAGTGGACATCCTTGTTTTTTCCTGATCTTCGACAGACAGCTTCCAGTATTTCATCATTAAGTTAAGCTACGGGTCTTTCATTGGTGCCCTTTATCAGGTTAAGGAAGTTCCCTTCTATTTTCCTTTGTTGAGTGTTTTTATCATGAAAGGATATGAGATTTTGTCAATGTTTTTTCTGCATTTACTGAGATGATAATATGGTTTTATCCTTTATTCTAGTATTATTCCATCCATTATTCTATTATTATGGTGCATTATTTCATTGACTGCTTTTTTTTTTTTTTTACATTGAACCAAACTTACATTCCTGAGATATATCCCACTTGGTGATAGTATAGAAAGAACCCTTTTATATGTTGCTGGATACAGACTGTTAATACTTCGTTAAAGATTTTTACATCTCTATTCATATCAACATTGGTCTGTAGGATTTGAACAATGAAACATAATTAGCAAAATACCTCTTCCAGTTCAGAGACAGCAAATACTACTTTTTCAATGGTCTGCCCATGAATTTCTAGGAATCTTCTTACAGTGCCTATGAAAAAAAATCAAAGGTTATTCAATAAAAACGCTACTTATGTGTAAAGAAAAATCAAACCCTTCCAAGTTTTATTTTTGTATTGGGTCACTAGGTCTCTGCTAACGACATCTTGTCGGCAACGCCTGCCCAACCATCCCATTCAAATGCCTTTCCTGATTCATGTTCCTCCGAAGCAACTATTATAGACATTCCATGGCGATTCTTGTTTGTGGTGTATCCTCCCCACCTTGCCCTCCACAACAGAGAGCTTCATTTTATTTATGTTTTGTGGCCAGCGCCTAGAATGGCACCTGGCCAAAGAGATGCTGACTCTGGGAAATTTCCCCTTATCTGGTGCATTTCCTTTTGGTCCCTGTGGCTGCTCTCTTTGACCAGAATGATCCAGCACAAGTGTCTTCCTATTCATTCAATTCTCCCAGTCCGACTCTAGCTCCGCGGCCCCAGATAAATGACCTACTCAAGTACCAGAGAGGTGTCAACTCTGAGCAGTAATTGTAGTAACAGCAGATAAAGATCAATGGTAGCTATAAGGGACTTTCATGAAGCGATTTCTAGGAATTTAATTAGCCCATGAAATATAAAGCTTTAAGAAGAACAAGTTAACATGTATTTTATAAGGCCTATGTGACCTATTACACTTTAAATAGCAAAATATAGTATCTCATTAAAACATGCAGCTCATTGTGCCCTTTTAGATTTTGCAATTTATTAAACAAGTATAAATTAAGACTCAGTTGAAGAGAGCTGATTATACTGCAGAGACTTTTAAAAATAAAAAAAAAATGATGCTGCCCTTTTACCTAAGCGTATGATTATTTTATAAGAAATTAAAACATTAAAGAAACTTAGCTCAAGCAATGAGATATCAGAGCAAAAGATGAGTGAAATTAGTGGACGTCGAGGCTTGGCAAAAGTCTTACCAGGAAGCTTTATAGTACGTAAAGGCAGGAACTCTGCTTTGAAGGCACCATTTAGGACACCTACAGGCTAGCTATACCACAGCAGCTTCCCACTGAGGCAGGTGGATCTCAGGCCTAATGAACAGGTTACTAAACTTGAGTCACAAGGCCTGGATATATGCTGCAAATCTGAGTAATGCTGAGAACATGATAAAGTTCTGACTCTTTTTTATTTGTAAAATGGATCCCATACTATCTAAAATACAGGGTTGTTGAGGCAGTAAAAGTACTTCCTTTATTGCTTTACCCCTTTTTAAAACACATTTTTTTTAAGCAAATGCCATATGTAAAGCATTCTTGACATATGGAAGCACTGTAAGTACGAAATGGAAAAATAAGACCTCTGCTTCTCAAGCTCAGTCTAACAGAGTATGTGTAAATGCATGCTCTAACTACAATAAATATAAATTTACTATAAAATCCTTGAGCAATAAGGATCTTAGTTTTTGTTTGTTTGTTTTTAAAGATTTTATTTATTATTTTTGAAGAGATGGGTAGGGAGAGAGACATCAATGTATGGTTGTCTTTCACCTGCCTCCAGCTATGGACCTGGCTTGCAACCTGGTTATGTGCCCTGGCTGGGAATCGAACCAGCGACCTTTGAGTTTGCAGGGAGGATCTTAGTTTTAAAAATAGCTAATTATTGGCCTGGTTGGTGGCTCAGTGGATAAGGTGCCGGCCTGCGAACCCAAAGGTCGCTGGTTCGATTCCCAGCCAGGGCACATTACCATGTTGCAAGCCAGGTCTCCAGCCAGGTCCATAGCTACACACAGGTGAAAGACAACCATACATTGATGTCTCTCTCCCCTTATTCCTCCCTCCCTGCCCTTCTCTCTCTAAAGATAATGAATAAAAATCTTTAAAAAATATTTTTTTAAAAGCTAACTATTAAAAAGACTATTTAAAAACAAACATGCCCTCCACCTAAATTGTAGACTTTATAATTTTATATATGCACATGTCTTTTTAATTTTTTGGTGGATATTAAGACTCTTAGCTCCTCATCTTTGAATTCTAGAGATAAAAAGGAGCCTTAAAAATCACTGAGTATAATTTCCCTCCCAAATGAGAAATATCTGCAATAGATGGTCACTGAGCTTCTGCACGAACACCCCAGTGACCGGGAGTTCACTTAAAATACCTTTACATTACAGAGTCTTATCTCAGATGGAACCAAATCTCCTTCTTCACCACTTGGTCTTTCACCTGCCTTCTACTGCTGGAAATAATTAGCTGTGATTCTTACAAGGATCTGTGACCTTTTTGAAACAGCATGTAGATTCTACAGCATGTACCTTCCTCTGAGGAAAGGGCCCCCAGCTTTCTTTCATCAGATGCCCAATGTAGCTCATGGTGACTCACAAGGAGGTTAAGAACTGTGAACTAAAAACAGTCTAGACCAGCCCACAGTGAGGCGCCTGCAGACATCTGAAGCCAGCTGCACAGAGGCTAGGAGCATGCTCTCCCTCAGCAGCAATACCACTGACATTTCACAATGTTTGCCCTCCAGTCTGTCAGTGTTTCATGAGATGTGAAGTGCAGAACTACACACACCACTCTAGATGTGATATGACCCTGCATATAACACAGCGAGTCATGGACCCCTAAAGTGGAACATCAAATTTTTGTATCACATATTGATATCCCCGCTCATAATGACTGAGCTCAGTCTTTTTAAAAACCTAACTGCAGGGTCTCATGTATTCAAATATATGAAAGCTACAGTGGTTTAAAAGACAAAGCAAATCTGGTATTATAAAATCTGTTTTGATTTTTCAAAGTTGCAGCCTGTTAAGAATTACGTTATGAATTATGATTCAAATACCCCATGCATTAACCATACTTCTTAGGTTGGTATCATTTTAAAATTTAACAGGTGAATCTTCCAAGCCTTTATTTAAAGGGATAAAAATGTCAACACAAGAAAGTACATCGAGAACTCTGCGCTTGTTCAATACAAGCTTCCCTCTAGTGTGCCGCCATTAGTTAATAAATCTTTAGCTCCAACTACTTCAGTAGTGATAAAAAATTTTAAGACTCAATTTATGTATAGCACCCCCAATCCCGCATAGGAGCTGCCATGTCAATTTATGCAGTGTCTCCAATGCTACTTACGAAGCGCTATGTGTGTCGCATCCTCTAAGGGATAACCTCGCTTTGCAGAATTGATGACACAGAACCCAACAGAAGACATTGACTGCTCTCTGCAATCAAACAGAACACACAGAAATCACGCTACAGACATTCGTAATACACAACTAATTAAAAATGCAGCTGAACTTCTCCTTCCCTGTCCCTTCAACAAAGCTACTATAATAGATGATCTCAACTGTATTACTTAATAGTTACGCTAATATATAATTTAGTTGTACCATTTGGGAGGATATCCCAAATCAAGACTAAGTAAAATGGGAGTAAGTTAAATTCTCAAGTCACACACAGCCATTCCTTTTGCTCTTAAGTTTGAGAATGGAATTAACTCTATCTTTAGGGTCCTTCAGCATTGTCCACATCTCTCAAAGTCTGGCTTCCGTAGCTAGGCTTTGTGTTAAAACCAGGGCCAGTATTGGTGCACGGTGGGCTACGTCCAGGGGCGGAGTGCGCCGTACTTGGCCAGCTGGAGCACGTTTCTGTAGCAGCTGTACAGGGAACTCTCGGCGGCCGTGCGGTAGCGGCTCTTGTACTTGGGTCCCACCGTGTGAATGATGAACCGGGCAGCTAAATGATAGCCTTTTGTCAACTTGGCTTCACCTGTCCGGCAACCTGGGGACAATGGAGGGTGTGTAAGTCATGGTGGTGTTAGGAAAACATCAACAAAGCAATTCATTTAACACAAAGTATTAAGAGCATTAAGAAATTTCAGTTAAAAACATGGGCTGAACACAAACATTTATCCATCCCCAAAATGACAGTGCAGCAATGCAGTGGGTATGAATACAGGGACAAAAAGAATGAGGGGAACATGAAGCAGACCAGCATCATTAAAATTCTGGAAGGCAGAAAGTGAATGAAGCGGAAGTTAACTGATTGAGCAACACAGAAACCTAACTGCTTCAGGAAAGGAGTAACCAATATGAAGAAAGATGGTGTGCACTGACAGGCAGACAGGCTGCTTTCAGTCAAACCCCGAGGCCAACATGTTCCTGCTGTGACACTCTGGGCGGGTGTTTGGCCTCTCTATGCCCCCATTTCCTACTTAATGGGGATACTAGCAGCACTTAATTCACAGGATTAAATGAGTTAATATGCGCACAGTGCCTACATACATATGTTAACTATTGTTACTACTGCTGAAATGAAAAAGACTCAGCAATTGGAGGTTCCAACTACTTCTAAAGGCTTTGATGTAAAGAGAAAAGGCTGCTTTGGTTATTTGGTCTTTTGTAGCTCCATACAAATTTTAGGGTTTTTTTTTTTTTTTTAGTAAGTGCCACTGAATTTTGATTAAGATTGCACTGAATTTATAGATGGCTTTGGGTAATAGGGTATCTTTCCATTCATGTCTTCTTCAATTTCTTTCATCCATGTTTTAATAGTTTTTGTTGCTCTCATTTTCTTGGTTAAATTTATTCCTAAATTCTTTGATAAAAGATTCTTTGTAAAAGTGATTGTTTTCAGGTAGTTTGTTGTAAATGTATAGAGATACAAATAATTTTTGTATGTTGATTTTACATCCTGGATTCATTTATTAGTCCTAATAGTTTTTTGGTGGAATCTTTATAAACAATTTTCTCTATGTAGGATCCTATCATCTGCAGAGACAATGATTACTTCTCCTTTCTGATCGGGATGCCTTTTACTTCACTTCTTTACCCAACTGCTCTAGCCAGGACTTTCAGTACATTACTGAACTAGTGGTGAGAAATGCCACCCTTGTTTTATTCCTGATTTTAGAGGGAAAGCTTTCAAGCTTGTCACTGTTCGGTATGATGTTAGCTTGAGTTTGTCATATATGGCCTTTATTATGTTAGGTATGTTCCTTCTATACCCCATTTGTTCAGCGCTATTAAGTGTTGAATTTTGTCAAAAGCGTTTTCTACACCTACTGAGAGGATCATATGGTTTTTGTCCTTCATTCTATTAATAGGGTGTATCACATTGATTTTGCTATGTTGCAGCACCCTTGCATCTCAGGGATAAATACCATTTGCTCATAGTGAATGATCTTCTTGATGTGCCAAATTCGGTTTGCTAGTATTTTACTGAGAATTTTTGCAACTATATTCATCAGGTTTATTGGCCTGCAGTTTTCTTTTTCATAATATCTTTATATGGGTTTGGTGTCAGGGTAATGCTAGCCTCGAAATATGGAAGTGTTGCTTTCCAAATTTTTGAGAATAGTGTGAGAAAAATTGGTATAAATTCTTCTTTAAATCTTTGGTAGAATTCACCAGTGAAGCCAATGGGGTACTGGGTTTTTGATTGCTAAGTCAATCTCCGTTCTTTCTGTCTTGTCAGATTTTCTGTTTCTTCATCTTAGTGTATTGTGTGTTTCTAGGAATTTATCAGTTTCTTCTAGGTGATCCAACATGTTGGCATATAATTGTTTATAGTAGTGTCTTACAATCTTTTTTTTTTTTTAATGGAATCAGCTATACCTCAGTTTTCATTTACAATTTTGAGTCTTTTCTCTTTTTTCCTTGGTTAATCTAACTAAAGGTCAATTTTATATTTTTACAAACCCAACTCCTTTTTCATTGATTTTTCCTATTGTTTTTCTAGTTTCTATTTATTTTATTTCTACTCTAATTTTTATTATTTCCTTCCTTCTGCTAAGTTTGGGTTTAGATTGATCTTTTACTAATTCCTGGAGGTTTAAAGTTAGGATTTTTGAGACTGTTCTTTTCTTTCAATGTAGGCAATTACTTCGATCACTCTCTCTCTTAGAACTACTTTTGTTGCATCCCATATTTTTGGTGTATTGTACTTTCTTTTGCAACAAGACTTTCTGATTTTTCTCTTGCTTTCTTTGTTGACCCACTGGTTTTCCAGGAATATGTTGATTAATTTTCATGTACTTGTAATTTTTTCCATGTCCCTCCTACTACTGTATTCTAGTTTCACACCACTGTGGTCAGAAAAGACATAAATTTAATAAGGCTTGCTTTGTGGCCCAGTATATGATCTATCCTGGAGACTATTCCAAGTGAACTTGAGAAGAATGTGTATTCTGGTGCTATTGTATAGAAAATTTTGTTTGTATCTGTTAGAATAATTTGGCCTATTGTGTTATTCAGGCCTGTTTATTAATTTTGTGACTGGATGACCTCTCCAACGTTGAAAGTATTAAAGTGCCTGAATATTATTGTATTGTATTGTATTGTATCTATTTCTCCATTCAGTCTATTAATATTTGTCTTAAATATTTATAATTGTTATATCCCATTGATGAGTGAACCCATTTCCACCATGTAGTGGCCTTTCTGTCTCTGTGACCAATTCTCATGGAAAGTCATGTTACCTGATATAAGTATAGCCACACCTGCTCTCTTTTGGTTTCCACTTTCATGGAATCCCTTTCCCCAGCCCTTTACTTTTAGCCTATGTGTGTCATTAAAGCTAAAGTGAGTCTCTTATAGGCAGTATATTGTTGGATCTTATTTTGTTTCGTTTATTGTTCAGTTACTGTATCTTTTGATTAACCTTTTTTTAAAAAAAGATTTAATTAATTTATGTTTAGAGAGAGGGGAAGGGAGGGAGAAAGAGGAAGAGAGACATCAAAGTGGGGTTGCTTCTAACATGCCCCCAACTGGGGATCTGGCCTGCAAACCAGGCATGTGCCCTGAACTGGGAACTGAACCAGTGACTCTTTGGTTCATTGGCTAGTGCTCAATCCACTGAGCCACACCAACCAGGGCTGTTTAATCTTTTTTTTTTTTTTTTTTTAATGCTTAAAGCAATTGTTGATAGGTAAGTACTAAATATTGCCATTTTGTTGTTTTCTGAGTATTTTTAGTTCCTTAGTTTTTCTCCCAGTCTTTATAATTTTTAAAAAACCAAATAATGCTTTAATTCCTTTCTCTTTATATTTTGTGTATCTAGTATAGGTTGTTTTTCTTTATGGTTACCACAAGGCTTACAGAAAACATCTTATACATATAATAGTCTATTTTAAGCTGATAACAAGTTACCTTCAATTGTGATGTTGTACTTCTAATGATATAGTATGATATTATTTGCAGTTCCAGTAAAAAAATAATCATCTCTAAGTCTAGCTGGTTAAAAGGGGATTTCTATTCATACCTCAGCTACTTAGGATGCCTTCACTATTCTTGGGACTAGGCACATGGAGGCCAAAAATCATAGTTTCTGTCCTTGCAGAGTTCAAATTTTAATGGGGCGTAGCCATCACATAAATAACTTATAACTACAATTGCAATAGGAGCACAAAAGAGAAGTCCCGCTGGCTGGGAGCATACACTATGGGAGCCTGATAATTCTGAAGTAAAGTGAACAGTGCTTTGAGGAAGAGATGTAAGCCAAGACTTGGGAGCTGAGAACACAGAGCAAGAACAGTGGCACCTGCCAAACTGACAGGGAGCTTGGGTGGCATGGACCGAGAGAAGGTTAGTTTGGTCCAAGCAGTGAGGAAGGGGCATGGGATGAGCCTAGAGGCAAGGAAACGGGATCCTAGGTGTAATGGGAGGCCGCTACATGGTTTGAAGCAGGGAGCAAGGAGAAAAGATTCACGATTTAAGAAGCACCGCTTACTGGTGAAGAAAATAGATTTAAGAAAAGAATGGACGTAGGGAGACCACTTGGGAGGGAGGCTCTGGCTGTAGTCCAGGCAGGGGGTGACGGTGGGCTAGGCTAGGCTGGGGGTGATGGTAAGGCCACTTTACTGTGATAGCAAATCCTTCCTTATATAATAAGGATTGTCCAACTGGACTTCCCTATCCTGATTTGGGTCATGTTTTAAACTTAACGCAAGACTTTAATGTTCACCCCTGTCAATTTTGTCACTTTTTGACTCATACTTGCAGTCGATACAGGTATTTAAAAATCTTGTGTGTCTATCACTCAATGTTTCCCAGTATTCTTCCCAGCCTTCTATCACGTTAGTGTGGGTAAGTCATACATGTAATCACTGATGAAGCTGGTGTTGAAGATGGAAAAAGGGGACAGCATGGGCATCCAGCCATTCAGTGTATCATTAATAACCTATCTTCATTAAGCAACACAACTGAGGCCTGTAGCCAGCGTCAACATTAACACTCAACACTTAGAATGTGCCCAGGACTCAGGGCCAATTATTTTAGTCTTCATGATATTAATTTTTCTATCTCCAAATACTCACCCCAGTGAGTGTTACGGGTCAGGGACTGAGGCAGGGACGATTATCACATCCCCACTTTGGCGATAAGGAAACCCATGCTCAGAGGTAAAGCAATGGTCTCAAGTTACATGGTTAATAAAGAGCAGAATTATAATATGAACCCCAGACTGAAAACTCTCAAACACATTCTGTTAAATATTAAGGTTTTTAATTTGTGTACCTATATTAAATTTTATTATTTTTATTTATCCTTAAGTCTGACTCTAAGGTGGGAGAGTAAACATATACACACACCATTAATAAGCTTTCCAGACCAATTCTGTGTAACTTTTATCAAGTATCTCCTCAGTATTATCTCTAATACATTTTCTAATTTCTACATGTTCTTCATGGTACCATGTTTTTAGTCTGACTGAAGGCTTTTTCCCTCCTTCTGCCCTCATAGTCACAATTCAGTTTCTCAAACAGATAATACAGTTCTCTCTCTATCCCTTCTTTATGGAGCAGCATTGTAAGTTTCCTACTCAAGTTCTAGTATCTTTATGAGGTCAGAAAACAGCTATCAATGTTAAATGGTAAAGACCAAATAAATCAAGATTCTACACAGGAGGGATCTGCTGCTTACATTTTCAAAACTGCTGTGTTTCACAGATACTTTTTATAAAATAGGATGACTAAATTTCACAATGTTCCACTTGGGCTCAAATAACAATAACAAAAGGTTGCTGGGTTGGTAACTTAAGAAGATAAATGCAAATTAAACTAAACTTGATTCTGAACCAATAGAACTCTTCATGTCCCCATTTCCAAAGAGGAAGAATGCTATGGGAAAATAAATAAATAAATGAATAACAGTAGCAGCCCTGGCTGGTGGCACAGTGGCTAAGGTGCTGGCCTGCAAACCCAAAGGTCGCTGGTTCGATTCCCAGCCAGAGCACATAACCAGGTTGCAAGCCAGGTCTCCAGCCAGGCCCGTAGCTGGAGGCAGGTGAAAGGCAACCATACATTGATGTTTCTCTCCCTCTCTGCCTCTCTCCCTTACCCTCTCTCTAAAAAAAAATAATAAAATTTTAAAAAATCTAAAAAAAACCCCCCAAACCAGTAGCAAATACAAAATTATTCGAATGTGTTTGCTCTTGCGATACACTCTTGGTTTATCAGTAAGTCAATTTCATTTCAAAACAGCAATACCCTACTAGGTATAGGAGGTATATAAAAAACTCTGAGTATCAAATTACATGCAAAAAATTTTTGTTTAGGCAAAGGATAGGTTGGCCTCTCAGGGCAAGAATATAATAGAAAATGCTACCAAAGAGCTAACTGGTTACAAAGACTGTAATTTCAAAATTCAAGAACATGACAGAGTTGTTTTACTTCCGCTCAAGTCTGAGTTTTCAGGTTTTAACACACTGTTAAAGTTTTCAAATGCTATTTTCAGCTAGTTTTAACAACAGCAAAACTACAACATCTACATAATTTTCTCATATAAAACGCAAAATATGCTTCTTCTAATATTAAAACAAATGTTTCTTAAGCAGTAAGTACCTAAGAAAACTCACTTACCTTTAAGTTTCTGAAGTTCCTCCTTCAAATCAGGCCCTGCAAGCATGAAGATACTTTCTGACACAGGATTCTTATCTGTAAGATTTTCATTGCTGGTATTCACAATGGCTGTACAGTTCAGTAACGCCACATCTCCTTTCCTGAGAAGGCAACAAATAAAGAGCAAGTGTGGGGATAAGGAGGGAGATAAGAAAGCTAGTTCCTGGCCAGGTAGCTCAGGTGACTGGAGGGCCACCTGATGGGCCAAGGTTTTAGGTTGATCCCTGGATAAGGCACATAAAGGAATCAATCAATGAATGTATAGATAAGCAGAACATCAAATAGATGTTTTTCTCTTCTTCTTTCTCTCTAAAAATCAATTCAAAAAGAAAACAAAATCCTACCCTCATTCCTTTCACAGTACTGGTTTGCTAGATAGATCACAAGCTGAAGCCAACTGTGGAGAAGTAGTTGTTCCTGACTGAGAAAGAGAAAGCATCCTAGATAGATCTTTAATGCAATTGCTACAATCCTGAAACTAACAAAACCATGTTACCTTTGCTTCCTTTGTATTTGTTTCACTGTAACTGAATGCTTATAGTGCCAGAAATGGTTGATTTCAAGTTTAGACACAGTAGTCATAGCCAAAAAGTAGAAATAATGCAAATGTCCATCAACTAATGACCTGATAAAATAAATGTGGTATATCCATATAATGGGATACAGTATTGTACTTGGCCATAAAAAAGAACGAAGTACTAATCAGCACTACAACATGGATGCATCTTAAAAATATTACCCTAGCCCTGGCTGGTGGCACAGTGGCTAAGGCACCAGTCTGAGAACCCAAAGGTCGCTGGTTCAATTTCCAACCAGGGCAACATAACCAGGTTGCAAGCCAGGTCTCCAGACAGATCCGTAGCTGGAGGCAGGTGAAAGGCAACCATACACTGATGTTTCTCTCCCTCTCTGCCTCTCTCCCTTCCCCTCTCCCTGAAAAATAACAAATAAAATCTTAAAAAAAAAAAAATTACCCTAAGATGCAATTGGTTTAATTTATATTAAATGTCTAGAATAGAAAAATCTATATAGAGATGAATTATTGGCTAGAACTGAGAGATTTTGTGTGTGTGTGGTGGGGGGATAGTGACTGTTAATGATAATGGAACTTGGGGTTGATATGAAAGTGTTCTAAAATTGACTGTGGTTATGGTTACACAACTTTGTGATATACTTACTGTTGACTCACACAACTTAAACTGGTGAATTATATCTTAATAAAGCCTTTTATAAAAATGAACGTATTATACTAACACATTCAACAACATAAACAAACTTGCAAATACTTATGCTGAATAAAAGAGGCCAGACTGAAAGAAAGAGTACATGATTCCCTTTATATAAAACTCTAGAAAGTGCAAACTATCCAACGGCTGCCTGGGGCTGTAGACAGAGGGAGGGATACCAGGGGGAATTACAAAGGCACACACCCCAAAAATTGAGGGGTAATATTTTCACTACCTTGATTGTGGTGATGGGTTCATGGGTCTACCCCTATGTCAAAGTTGACCAAACTGTGCACTTTAAGGATGTGTGGTTTATTGTATGTCAATTATACCTCAATAGAGCCCCATGATGCTTATGCAAAGCAATTATTCAAAAAATGCCAGGGCTTACCAAAAATAACCTTAGAATAAACTCTGAGAAAAAAGCAACAAGGAAGAAGTGCAGAGAAAGTCCTATCATATTGTGATATGATTTAATCAAAGAATTACCAAAGAACCACTTTTCCATTGATAGTCTTGTTATAAACAAACGGTGATCTAAGAGTGTCTGTTTCAGCCGCAGAATCAGAAGCATTCAATTCGTCTTCACAGGAGTGGCCCCAGCTTGGTAGCGTGTCCACATCCACAAACTGGGAAGGTGCACCCAAAGGATCCATGGAAGGTGAACTTCAGCTTGTCCTTCCCAAACTCCTCAGCAAGTCAGTATTCACTGGAGGCTTGAGCTACAGAGAAAAGAAAGAACTGTTTTAATAGAGAAGCACAGATACTACTTTGCTTCTATGACAGCAGATAACAAAACTCTACTGAGAAGGGCTCTAACAGTACATTGTGGTATTATAATCACTTAAATAGTGCATAAAAATCAATGTAAAACAAAGAATTGTTTATTTCTATTTTCCCCCAGCACTTTTAAAACAGGGAGAGGGATTATTTCAGCACAAACTCTTTTTCAGAGAATGACAACCTTTAAAATAATCACATGTCCACCAGTTCTCCTTTCCAGAAACACAGGACTATTCATTCAACACTTACTGAGTGTCTGCTATTAGGGGGAAAAAAGTGTTAGGTGCTGCAAGATACAAAGGTAGGTAATGTGCACAATCTAAGGAGTTTAGTCTAATAATAATATGCAGAATATATGGGGTAAAACATTACGAGTAGCAGGGGGGTTACTTCGGGTGAAAGATAATAAAACTTTGAACTAAGTAGAAAAGTTGATGGAGAAAGGATGGATTTGAGACACAACATACCTAAGAAAAAATCATCAGGATTCAACATGTAGGATATGGTGTATGAGACACTGCTGTGGCAGTAGGCTGGTTGTACAGAAATGCAGACATTAAAAGAGAATACTGACAGGAAGACACATAGGGTCAAGGACTACAGAGAGGTCGTGAGAAATTTTTAACACAAGAAAAGGATACTTAATTTGCCAGTTGGGTCAGAGAATATTTCAGTAAAATAGTAGATTTATTCATTCAATACACCTTTGTCAGGCAGTACTGTAGGCACTGGGGGTAAACTGGTAAATAAGAAGAGCAAGTTCCCACCCTTACAAAGGGTATGCCTCCTAGAGAAGAATCGATAAACAATAATCAAACAAGCAAAGCAGCTATCTGACAGAATGGCTGCAGACAATGGGTATTAGGAGAGAAATGGCGGTAATCTGTGTCAAGAGCTAAGTTAAGCGAGAGCACAGGCCCTGAAAGCAAGCAAACAAGTGCAAAGGCCACAGGGACAGGAAGGAGCTTGATCCATTCCAAGGACAGCGCAGAGGCTGGCTTCGCTAGAGGTGAATGAGCTAGGTTACAAGTGGTCCATGAAGGGGCTGGTGGGAGAGGGGAAGGCCAGAGGATGCAGTTTGTATTTCATCATAATAGACTTAGATCTTGCTGTAAATATAAGGGAAGCAATTAGTGGATCTTGATGGAGATAATGGCTTAATGCAAACAACATCTGAAAAGAATATGCTAGCTACGCTGAAGATGAGTAGGGCAAGAGTAAAGGCAGAGACCAGTGAAAACAATTGCAATAATCTATTGTATGTGAGATGGTGAGGTAAGGTGGCAAAAATGGTAGGTCTGGAATACATTTTAAGGGTAGAGTCAATCAGATTTGCTAAATTAATATGAGGGAAATGAACAGAATCAAAGATAACTCCTAGTTTCTTGCTTGAGCAAATGCGCAGAAGGGAAAGGCTGGAGATGGTTGGGGGGTGGGGGGGTTAGTGATAGTCAAGGTATGTTTTTCCTTGTACGTTTTTTTTGCATGTGTTAAGTTTGAGATGCCCATTAAATGGCCAAGTACTTAAGTCAAACATGAGGCTAGAGCTCAGAGGAGAAATCAGGCTACAGATATACATTTGGAACTCTCAGCATATAGAGAGCATTTAAAGCTTCGGGAAGTGCACAAAATCACAGAGAGAAAATGCAAACAGGTAGAAGAGATCTAAGGACAGGGTCCTAAGGCAGAATTTAGAGGCTGGAATGAGGACAAGTCAAAAAATGAGACATGGAAGGATTGATAAGAAGGGGAAGGACCCAGGAAAGTATAGTAGCTAAAAATTCAAGTGAAGGAAATAACTCAAAAAGAAAGAATTAGGAAAGATCAGCTAGGGTTAAATGCTACTAAAAGGCTGAATAATAAAACTAAGAATTGATCAGTGGGTTTGGTAAATTGAAGGCTGTCAGTAACACTGAGCATTCATGAGAGATGGTCATGGAATAAAAGCTGGCATGTGAACTTCCTGAGAAATTTTTCTGTGTGATTCTTATATTTGTTGTACAGAGTCAAGGAGAACAAATATGCCGGTGTATACCTAATGCCTTGGTGTCCTTTGCTGTAGACGTGCACTACTGACGCTGAAGACAGAGGAGACACCATCTGACACACTATGCTAATTCCAACACCATCCAGAAGGAAATGTGATCATTTATACAACTATTTCAGAAAGGCCTTGTGGATGATACTGTAAATGGTGGAGTTGGACCTTGGTCCTTGAGTTCAGGTAAGAGAATGCAAAGCCAAGAACTCTAGTGAAAGAAGTTTATTTAGCCCTTTAGAGAGAAAATCACGGAGGCAAAAGAAGGGCCCTTGGAATTGAGGAGAAAGCAAGCAAAGATAGATGCCCTAGGAAAGAATGGGAGAAAGGCACAGGTGTGCTCTAGAGAGTACACACACTTCGTTCATTGTCTTCAGGGTTTTTATCTCTTCTACAGGCATGGAATTTTAGGAGAGGCTCTCATTAGAATATTCATCAGTTTTCTGGGTTTGTCCTTTCAGGGTCTGGTGTCTGCTGATTGATCAGCACTAAGGTAGAGGGGGCTGCTGATCATTGCATCTGATCCTGAAGTCAGACATGGTGTCCCTTCCTCTGGTTTTACTTCTTTTCTAGGCCTGGGGCTGAAACAAAACTAAGGCCTACATGTCATCTTAATTTGACCAAAATTGCGTCTGTGGCTTTGTTCCTAAGACTACTTGATGCTGCTCAGGACCTCACTGTCGTGAGGGCTTACTGCTTCATTAAGGGAGTGGTTCTACAGGGCCTGGTATGGGAGTATATGAGGCTGTTTCACCCCCTCCATCTCCTCTAAGGGGGTCTAAACTGCAGGACTAAGGACTTACCAGGAGAGGAAAGGTCACCCTGAGGGCAAGATCCTAGCCTTTAAGAGCTGCTTTCTCTAGTTTTGCCCATTGCTAGGGACCCCATGACATTTCATTCCTGGTTTATCATGCCAGTCTAACTGCCTATTCTAACAATATCATGATAAAACTGCTTGAGATTATTTTTGATATTAAGTACCTCTTTGAAATCACCTTGAAATAAAGAAGCATTTTACCCAGCACTTTGTATTTAGTCTATCCGATTGGCCTTTGAAACTGGAGGTACCACAAGTTCTGCTGACCTATTCACAAATATTCACACTTGAACTCTATAGCTGAACAAGGACAAATGGAGATTACACCTCTTTTCCACTTGACTGGTTCTCTAAGAGAATGTACTATATCGTCAATTCTTCATATCTTGATGTCTCTTTTCCCACAGTCTATTTTCAAAATATTTTCCTACCCCATTTCTTCCCCAGAAATGTAAACTCTTTTCACCACTTAATTTTTAAAAGTAATCTGTTTTGCAGCTCTACTTCCTTTTCTTCCATTTATTCAACCTCCTGCAGTTTTGCTTCCATCTCTGTAACAATGCTAAAACTCCCAAATGTCAAATCCAAGATCTAATCAATTCTGAGCTGCATTTCCTTTGATTATTCCCTCCCTGAAATTCTATTATCTTCTTTAATAGTGCATACTAGGGGTTCTTCCGTACTGCCAAACTCATCCATTTTGTCAGCAGAATTTGCTGAACCTTCTTCCCAGGCCTTAAAAGTCATTGTGACCCACAAGCTACTGGATGTTCTGTGAGTAGTGAGTAATGGTCAGAGAGCTTAACATGGGGCAGTTTAATGGCCTTACGTGAGCACAGTCACAGCATTTAACAAAGGGTGAATTCGTTTTCAGCTCCATCTCTAAATAGAAATTTATTTTCCTAATCAAGAAGAAATTTAAATCTCTTCCCCAACACAGCCTAGCAATAAAGCAAATGGAGCCTCAAAGCCAGGCTGGACAGGAAAATCTGATCCTGATCCTTAAGGAATGGTGATTTTTAACATTCTTGGGGTCACAGACCCCTCTGAAAATCACGAGTGATAAAGACCCTTTCACCATCCAAAATGTGAGGACATGAGTTCAGACAAGCATAGACTTGCAAAATAAATCTGAGAGGGTTTCCAGACTCAGATTAAGACTCCAGTGATGGGAAAATGCTGAGGGCTCACAGGACGAGAGAGACTGGAGGAGGGGAAGGCTACAGTAAGCTGCAGCAAGCTACAGCTGTAGCCAGAATTTTGGATAAAAGATGAGCATGAGTTTTCACTGAAAATCAACCGATCTGTTCTGTACTTTATACCAATTCATAAGCAAACAAAAAGGGCTTCTGAAAGAGACATTTCTGTCCCAGGATCAAAAAGTCTATATGGAACAAACAAGATGCCAGAATGGAACTTGGAGCCATTTCTCCAGCCATATTGTCTGAAGAGTTATCTTCAGTACTTTCATAAGTGAAGACCTAAAGACACTACGTGTCCTTTATATTTCAAATACATAATGAGTACAAATGGTTCTAATTACACTGTAGCTTCTTTTTTCTCAGTCTTGTCATCTTTTAGTTTGTCCCCATTAAAACAAATCCTGTCATCTTTTAGTTTAAGAAGTCCTTCTAAATATTATTTTATATGAATAACTGGATTGGCTAGAGAGATCAGGTTTTTACTGTTCAAGATTGAACTGGGTAGCTCAGTTAACTGGAGCATCATCCTGATATGACAAGGCTGCAGGTTCAATCCCTGGCTAGATGGAACAACAAAATTGATGCTTTTCTCTTTCTTGCTCTCTTAAGAAAAAAATCAATTAAAAAAACAAAAGACTGAATAAACTTAGGCCAAGCATCTTAAATCACTGCCTCAAAAATAATCTTATTTTAATCTAGATAAAAAGAAAATGGGGCCCTGGCTGGTGGCACAGTGGATAAGGCACTGGCCTTTGAACCCAGGGGTCACTGGTTGGATTTCCAGCCAGGGCACATGGCCAGGTTGCAAGCCAGGTCTCCAGCCAGCTCTGTAGCTGGAGACAGGTGAAAGGCAACCATACATTGATGTCTCTCTCCTTTCCCCTCTCTCTAAAAATAATAAATAAAATCTTTAAAAAAAAAAAGAAAGAAAAGAAAATGGTATCATTTTCCATTGGAAAACAAGAACTTTAAATCTGGTCTTTATAATCTTTATACTGATTGGACAGGCCTAGATAAAACTACAAAGATAGTGGCCCTTGCTTCTGCCCTCCCTTTTTGACCAGCTTAATTTCACTGTTTTTGCATAAATTACAGCTTTAACATTCTTCACGTTTTTGTATTTCAATATTTAAAACCTCAGTGTATATGAAATATTTGTGCACAATACCATCCCAACATCAAATCTATTACATTTAAGTCAATCTATGCAAATGAAAATAGACTTTTTTCAAAGTCTTAAATGGAAAAACAAAGTGTCAATCAAGTATGTCAACAATAAATACAGTATAACAAAAATATTTCAAATGGCCCAGGTCAAATTTAACAGCATCATCAGAAACATCCAAAGCACATGCTGTAACAGTGAGTTAGTAGTACTGCATTCAATTAGAAGAACTTTATTATTACTTTCAACTACAAGTATTAATACACTGAATAATTGGAAACTTAAATAAAAAACTAGAGCGATGCCCTTGTACAGTGTATGTATAGGGAATTTTATAATATCCATAACCTTAGCACTCAATCACAGTTGCTCTTACACCAACTTTTATCAAAAAATTTTTACATTTGTTGTCCTTTCCTATAATAATGTAGGTAAAATCATGACTCATTCAAATATGAAAATGGATGTGTTCAAGATTTTATTTAACTCACAAGAGAACTAGGCAGATGGAAGATAAAGGAAGTTCCAAAACTGTACATCGAAATGAATGTACAAGGTGATAACACTTCCACTGAGCCTCCAAGAGGACAAAATTTGTACGCTTAAACAAAATATATTTAGGATTAACCTTAGTTATCTACAATTTACGCAGCTGTAAAATAGCTTTCTCAGAACCAGATCACCCAAGGGGTGTCATCTAGGTAATGTCTAGATGATTACATTTTCTACTGAAGCAGACATTTTTTCTCTATAATAATATAATGCACACCACCTATCAGGCATATTAACCATATACACCTAAAGGTTCCCTTCCCCACCAAACTTTTTGAAGTAGTACTGTTGCCACAATTTCTTCGAATTCAGCCAACCCACAATAATCTTGTTTCAAAACATCTATACTGCTACATCTACCTACAGTCTTACGATATCCATTCTCTACCATTGCAATTCTCTTGGAATTCCTGGAATACGGAAAGACTAGCTGAACATGGCTTAAAAACTCAAGAAACTTCTGAAGAAAATCAGATAATGTAGGTAAAAGTCCAATTTCTAGGCTAGTTGCAGGTATCTTGTTCGTTAAGACAAAACAGCTTTAATTTTCCACACAGACATCAGGGCTCATTTCGGAACACTTCTCAGCAGCCCAAGAGCGGACAGAACTGCGAGAAAAGCCGATTCCCACCCGGTGGCGAGCACCTAAGCCTCAACTGGGGAGCAAGGAGGAATCGGCTCTGGCCACTTCCCCCTCAAGCGCTCAGGGAGCGGAAACACCTAGCCAGACCAATGTCACTCCTGGGACGGCGGCGATCCAGGCAATTCGGACACCCTGGGCTCAGCGCCCACCCAGCTGCTTCCGGTTCGTGGACTGCCCAGGGGACTCCAGCAGCAACACAGACTCCACTCGGACACCAGAACCAGCAGGGCTCGGGCCGCTCTAGATCACCTGCACCCCAGGGCGTGCGCCTCTCTCGTGACTATAACTCCACTGCCTCCGTGCCCGAGTCTCTGCCTATCCTCCCTTTTGGTCGTGCAGTCCGAGACAGCGCCCCGGGCGAGAGGAACCTAACCGCCGGGGGGCGATGCTGCAGGCTCCTTCTTCCAAAGCACGGACAGAACTGACCCCCCCCCCCCCCCACTAGCCCGCACACCCCGCCGGGACCGAGTCCGGGAGTACGACAGCCGGGCCCCCGGCCCGCTCCGCCCCGCCTCCCCTCCCCGCCTGCGCCCCGCGGCTCACCGCCCTCCGGAGGTCCCATCCGGGCGGCAGGCGAGGCGGATTAAGCTCTTCGTCGCATTCCCAACAACCCTTCCTAACGCGCCGCAGGGTAAGGGGAGTCCAAGTGCCAGGAAGCCAGAGCAACCAGCGGCAGGATCTCGGGACTGCGAAATCCCGACTTCCGTTCCCGGCCCACGCTCGCCAATCAGAGCCCGGATCTCCTGTTATTTCCGCCCTGAGGCCCTGGGAACGCCGGGCGGAAGAGGGTCCCGGAGCGGCACCGGAAGAGGTGGGTCCGGTGGGCGGGCCCGAGCAGCCTGGAACCTCGTGGGGGCCGTGGGGGCCGTGGTGAGTCCTGAGAAGCTCGGCGGCGGGGCGCCTTTGCTCCACTACTCGCGTTTGGCCGGTGCTGGGTGAGGACTCCGCGGCGGGCCGGGCGCGGGTAGGACGGGGCCGGGGCTGGCGCCTGCCGAGTACGATCGCCTCGCCCTGCGCGTGCAGCCCCTGGCCTGAGGACGCTCGGGCAGGTAGTCGGCGTGCAGAATCCTCCTCCCCCGCTCCTGACTGAGGACGCGGGGTAGGGACGTCTGCTCGGTCTCTTACCGCGCTCCAGCCCTTCGAGGCGTCGTGGAAGCGACGTGTTCGGGGGGCGGAGGGCTTGTGGGTTTGGAAGCAGGGGCAGCAGGCTTGCGGACAAGGGTGAGGTGGGGAGTGCGCGCCAGAAGGCGTTAGATCTGTGCCCGTGAGACCAGTGAGCGAGGCCAAGTTTCGGGGAAGGCAAGCATTGAGGCGTCGGGAAAGGCCGCGAGGATGGGACCAGCCCCGAAGGAAGGGGGCCTCGGGATAACGTTGGTTACCATAGGTAGACGGGAGATGTGCGTTGTTTAGGTGACGGGAACAGTATGAAGGCAACGTGGAAGGACAAGGAAGGAAACCAAGTAGCCTGATGAGAGAGGTTATGCGAAAAGTGAAGAGGGATAGGTTGGCAGACTTCTTGGAAACTGCAAGCTGTTTAGCCTTTTCAAGCGTTTGGGGTAGGGACAGTGCATGTGCTAAGGTTAGGATGACATTGTTAGGACTTCGTAAATGAAAAGAGTGGAAAGTACGCAGGTGGAATTGCTAGATGGGAAACTAGTGCAGGAACTCAGTGGATAAAAGAGCTGGGACAGAAAGTACTGGAAAGACAAAAGGATCCCACTTCAGAGGAGCAGTCAGCTAGCTGGGGAGAAGTTTCTGTCCAAAGAGGGAGAGGCAAAAAGTAGCGGTTTAGGATTAGTGGTTCAAGGAAGACATGTTTTAGTCGGAGTGGGTGGAATCTAGCTTTGGCACTTAGCACTCAATAAATGTCATTGCACTATAGGTGTTTGATATCTCTGCCTAGTAAAATGGGGATCAGAATAGTACCTACCTTGTAAGTTATGGTGAAGAATTTTTTATACTTATATTTACAAGATGCTAGATTTTTTAAAAAGTGCATTCCATATTAGTAACATTTGATTAACTTAATTGCTGTATGTTACTAAACTGTATATGTTTAGTATCAGTTACCATATACAGACATCCCGACTGGCTTTTTCTACCTTACCATGGTGCAAAAATGATACACATTCAGTGGGAACTGTACTTTGAATTTCGAATTTTGATCTTTTCTCAGGCTAACTAAATATGTGCTGAATGATATTCTCAGGAGTTGCAGCTCCTGGTCAGCCAGGAGATCACAGATAAAGAACCCGTTCTCTGCAGTCAGCCTATCATGTTGGGTGATTGTGCCCAACTGTCGTCTAATGCGAGTGTTCTGAGCACATTTAAGGGAGGCCAGGCCAAGCTGTGGTGATGTTTGGTAGATTAGGTGTATTACATGCATCTTCCATGTACGATATGTTCAACTTACACAAATGAGCATATCGGGAAGTGCCCTCATTGTAAGTCATGGGGCATCTGCAGTCACTCCTCTTCAACTCTTGACTGCTGTAATAATATTTTTTTGTTCATGAGCCAAAGTTTTCTACAAGGTTTTTAGCCAGAGTGGTTAGGACGTATGTGTGTCTTGAAGTCAGTAAAAAATAGGAGGGGTTCAGGAAGCAAGGTAGGTTTGGTTTTAAACATGTTAAATGTGACACTGCCAGGTATTCAAATGGGGATGTCTAATTAGATGTGGACAGAACCACAAACAGATGTGGTAGTTCTTGGGCAGCGGCAGGCTATATAACGTCTTTAAGGGAAATACTGTGGAAAGACTCGGTAGATAACCAGGGAGTATCATGAGGAATAACAGGTGAGTAAGATGAATTGGGAAAGTATTGATCAAAGGACCTCGGTTAAGATGATGACCGTCATATTGACACTGTCTTCCCTTGATTTTTAACTGGCTTCTAAGAAGAATGAGGCCAGTAAGTTGCACGGGTGTTTTGAGGCATAATTTTCCATATTAAGAACAGGTGGACTTGGCTTGTTATTGCCTTCATGTATTGTCTCTTATCCATAACCCGTGTTTTCAGTGGATTTGATTTAGTGCAGGAACTACGGTATCTTTCAAAAATAGTGCGTACCATTTTCTGTGCCAAGGGGAGATAGTAATCTTGACTTGCAACTCAAGGGCTAGACTAGGACAGTAGATCTCAAAGCAAGGAACTGGAGAAAGTCTTGGGTCCCCTGAATCAACATAGACTTGGGAGAGGTGAGGTGGTGGTGAGGATTTGCAATCAGAAGGTAAGTGCCATGAGGTCAGGTATTTCGTTTTCCTGTGTCTCTAGCATCTGCAACAGTGCCTATCTAATGAGTCGGTTTACAATTCATGTTCATTGATAGATATTTTTAGTCTCAGGGGTCATCTCAATGTAAAAACTTGGATGGGGAGTGAATGGGCAGAAGCTAGTTGTTCAGCTGCACTGAAGCTGTGTGTCAGGTATTTGAGAGAGGGACATGACAGGTGACCAGTCTGTAGCTGGGTGAATGAGGGATTGCATGTTGAATCACCAGTGAATAAAAAATCAAGACGTCCAGGTACTTTATGCCGTGATTTATTATATAGGTTACCCACCTGATTAACCATTGTTGTTTGCTGGCCTAGTAGAACCAAGATCCCCAAAAAACTGAGTTTTCTTCACTTGCCGGCACAGCTGCCTCACCTGTGGTTTCAGGCCATCTACCATGGGGCTCACCAAGCAGTACCTACGCTACGTTGCCAGTGCAGTCTTTGGCCTTATTGGCAGCCAAAAGGGCAATATTGTCTTTGTGACACTTCGTGGTGAAAAAGGACGCTATGTGGCAGTTCCAGCCTGCGAACATGTTTTCATCTGGGACCTAAGAAAAGGAGAGAAGGTAAGCTAAAAGTCTCCTGGGTCAGTGTTGATGTACGTACGGTGTTTGAGGATGGAGGGGTGGAGGAGGGAGAGCCGTGATTTATCGGGCATAGGTTTTTTTAAGAATGAGCCCCTAGAAGGGACATCATTTTGGGGGGATGGGGGCAGGTAGCTAGGTATCAGGTTGTCCTGTGTTCTACACTAAATTCTGAAAACCACCACCAAAGTGGAGCTTGCTTCTTCGGTATCTATTTGTAGTGATATTTTCAGGTAATTATTCTGTAATAATTATTCCCCATGTTTGTTTATCCCTACTTCTTTATTTTCATGGTCTTCTACTTGCTCTCACAGCCAGTTGTAAAATGTAGGCATTTAAAAGGAATAGTTGTCTGCTGTGTTGACTGAATTTTTTTCTTACTTACACAAATGAGGCCCAGGGTTAAAATAGCCTTTGATACTTTGTGTAATTCTAAATTCCATAAACCTCTCATCTCCAGCCAGGCCTCATAGAGGCATTTTGATCTTGCCCACTCACTGTGACTCCCAGAGGTTCATACTTTGATACTTGTTGCTAGAGTCCCTCGGGAGTAAAACATGATAGCACTATAGGGAGTAAAACATGATAGCACTATAGGGAGTAAAACATGATAGCACTATAGGGAGTAAAACATGATAGCACTATAGGGAGTAAAACATGATAGCACTATAGGGCCGTGTAGGTTGGTTTCTTACAAGATGTTGCTATGTTGTTGCAAGGATGTATTTATAACCTTTTATGGAAAATCATTTTGTGTTGACATTGGATAAGGACTCCGTAATTAATTCCACTGCCTGGGAAGTTTTTGCGTGCATATGTTAATCTGGAGCTTTGGAGAAAGTAATTTTACCTTGAATGTTTCATTGCCCGTTATACTTAAGCACTTTGGACAGATTGTAGTTGCCTTTATAAGAGCGATTTGGAGTTATTGGTGCTTTTAGTTTTATAGTGCCAGATCATTCCCACACTTTCCCTTCGATGACATGCTTAACTCCTGGACTATTTTTTGATTCTGTGATTTCAGATCCTCATCCTCCAGGGGCTGAAACAGGAAGTCACTTGCTTGTGCCCCTCCCCAGACGGGCTGCACTTGGCCGTTGGTTATGAGGATGGGTCTATTCGAATCTTCAGTCTCCTGAGTGGGGAGGGAAATGTGACCTTCAATGGACACAAAGCAGCTGTCACTTCCTTGAAGTATGATCAGCTAGGAGGCAGGCTGGCCTCTGGGTCCAAGGTGAGGCCTTTAATCAGGCGCCCAGACTTTGATATAGTAAATCATGTAGCCTCTGCTCAGGGGCATGTTCACAGCAGTTGTGGGTGAAATAGTGGGCATGTCGTGTACAAAACATTAGAAATGGTCGGAGCAGAGTGAGAAGGGTGGGTCAGAATTAGGAGGTTTGTTCTGTCGCCTGTCATATTGTCTGAGAGGAGCCTCTTAACTAGGGGAGCAGGTGAGGGTGCCCCTGGTAAAGCTGGGTGACATCAGTGTGGAAGTGCTGCCCAAGCAGTGTACGGGCGGAAAAACAGGTTGGAAAAGGAGAGACAGGATGGTAATTCTTGTCCACTGAGTTTGGTGAAATGGGTAGCCTTCCTTTATCTCAAAGTTATCAGGTTTATAATGTAAAAGATTCCATGTACAACAGCATGTTATGTAACAAAAGCACTGTAAAACTTGACTGAAGAATGTAACAAGACTTGAAGAATAGAGGCACAAACCGTGTCCTTGAATGGGAAGACAAAGTATTTAAAAGCTGCTAGTGTTTTCTAACTAGCTTGTATAGTAAAAACAACTTAAATAATATCCCAGTAGGTTTTTGTTACTTCTAGAATGTGATCAAATGATTTAGAATCATGTATGAAAAAACAAATGAATCAAAACACCAGAATTTTGGGAAAGGAGACTAATTAAAAGAGGATTTCAGTTTTTGTTTAACCCCAGGGTTAGATTTTTTTAAAGGAGGTTTCAGATATTAAAATGCATTATGAAGTCATAACCTAAACCGTATTATTTTAATCTGGTATCAGTACAAAATCTAATGTTGCAACTTAATGAGAATCCCAGAAACAAATCCACTTTTTTATTCCTAATTAGTATATTTTAGATGAGTATGTTTTTTATATTTCTAATTAGTATATTTCTGATAAGTAGAAAAATGATGGGTAACTTATAAAATGATACTTAGACAGTTGGCTAACTATGTAGGGGTAAAGCTTTACCTCATTCCATGTACTAAAATAAGCCACAGATTAAGGAATGAGAGATATTTTAAGGAAATTAGAAGATATATAAGTACCTAATACCAAGGTGGAAAAGGACTTCAAGCATATCAGCAAAGAAATAAACTACAAAGAAAAAAATATTGATAGATTTGAATACTTAAATTCAGAATATCTGTAAATTGGAAAATATATAGGCAAGTTGTTAAGACCTAAGAGTTGTCATCATGGCCCTGGCTGGTGGCACAGTGGATAAGGCGCCAACCTGTGAACCCAAAGGTCGCTGGTTTGATTCCCCAGCCAGGGCACATAACCAGGTTGCAAGCCAGGTCCGTAGCTGGAGGCAAGTGAAAGGCACCCTACATTGATGTTTCTCTCCCTCTTGGCCTCTCTCCTTACCTCTCTTTCTGGAAATAATAAATAAAATCTTTAAAAAAAAGAAAAAAAGTCATCACAGGGAACAAATATTTTTCCTTTCTCCTTATTACTATATGAGAAAACAGGTGTTAGCTGAACCTGTTGTGATCATTTCACAGCATGTGTACATTGGACTGTCATGCTGTATGCATGAAACTCATTGAGTGACATGTTCATTTGTTCTCAATAAAACTAAGGGGAAAAAGTTAAAGGGTAATGAAAAAGGGAACATACATTTTTAATATCAAAAGGAAGGATTAATGTCATTTGTCTCTCAATAATTTACAATCAAATAAAAAAGGAGACCCAAAGACAAAAGGAGCAGGGGAGAGCAATGGGGGGAAAATGGGACAAATGTAATACACCAATGATAAATTAATTTTTTTAAAATGTAAAGAAAAAGACAAAGACCTCACTTGGCAGTTAAAAGAGATACAGATTGTCAGTAAAGACCATAGACCATGTGTAGAATTTCTCACTCTTGTGCAGAAATGCATGTCAAATAAATACTGAGATAGCATTTTTAACTTGTGCAGTCGGCAGTGGAGTTGGAGAAAGTGGTCCTGCTCAGAGTTGCTAGAATGAAGAAACAGGCTTTGTCACCCATGTCCCTGGTGGATGTAGAGGTCGGGCAACCATTCTGGAGAGCACCTTGCAGGTGTGAATTACAAACCTGAAAAGTAGAAATACCTTTAACCCAGAAATTTCTACTCATAGAGTTTATTCTGATCAGAGATATATGCAAAGATTAATGTATAAGAACGTTCACTATCACATATTTAGAATGATAGGACATTGGAAACTACCTAGTAGCTAAAACAAACAAAAAATTTAAATAAATTACAGTATATCCTTAGGATTATCATCACTGAAAAATGAAAGTGGTCTGGAAAGACGTGGAAAAATTGAGGGTTTTAAAATGATAGGAATAGCTGGGTGCCAATTTTCAAATAGGAAAACCTCAGCCTGGGTGCATATGTAAAGACTGGAACAATATAGACAAAATACCTATGGTAACAGTATCTGGATGGCAGAATTAACTGGTATTTATTTCCTCTCTAGTCTGTGTGCTTTCCATATTTTCTGCAAGGATTGTATATCACCTTCGTGATAAAAATATTGCATCCCATTGTTAGACCTTACATGGTAAAGGCAATTCTGTGTTACTTGATCCGTGTAGGACACAGATATTATTGTGTGGGACGTGATCAATGAAAGTGGCCTCTACCGCCTAAAGGGGCACAAGGACGCCATCACACAAGCGTTGTTTCTACGAGAAAAGAATCTGCTAGTTAGTAGGTAAGGAAATAACAGTTTTGCTTCCAGTTCTTTTCTAGGTGAATTCACCCAAGAGGGTTTTTAAGAGGAAATTTGCTTCATTCCTTATTTCTCAGCCCTATGCTCCAGCTTATGTGCTCGTTTCCTGTGCCCTCAGCTTTCCTCTCTCCTTCCCTCCCCTCCCACAGCACCATAGATGCCACCCATGGCTAATAGCATTTTAAAATTCTATTTCCTGATTACGTTCCCCTAATACCAGCTTTTCCATGTTCCCTAACCTTTTGATGTGCCTTCTATAGAGCAAGCTGTCCACTTTTGGATCCTTGGAAAGTCAGGAAAGCGCATAATGGAGCCATGGGCAGATTTGAATACCAAGGGTTTGATTTAGCCTGTCTTTGGAGAAGAATTGTACTTCTATTTAGGGTTTCCAACATTTATTAGGTTGAACCCTTTGAAATTTTCAACTGTGTAGTTTAAAAACGATAGGTCAGCTGTCAGTAATTTTGTAGACTTCAACCTAACATGAAAGTTATGATTTCTAAGGAATGGCCACCTAGACAAGGTTGGGGGGCAATCATTAGAAGAGCCACAGGGATGACCCAGAAGTGGGGAAGGAGCAGTGAACGCTGCGCTGCGGGGGTGGCTGGCCCCTGTGTGCAGGGTACAGGACACTTTGGGTCCTGGGCAGACGGTGAACAACTACAGTTCTACTGGAACGTGGACATGGTGGTTTAGGGAACCCAAGGGAGATGGGCTCATATAGGAAAGACATTGTAAATTGGGTTTAGTGGTTTTTTATTTTTTTTCCCACTTTGGTCATGAGGATTTTGTTAGATTTGTATCAGTGAGGAAGCAGGGAAGAGTAGAGCCCGTTGGCAGAGAAATTAAGAGCCAGTGAGTGGGAGGTTCTAAGAACAGTGCTGAAAAACCCAATTTTGAGTCTATAGAGAACCTTAGCAAATTGCGATTACCTGAGAGTATTGGATGTGACGAAGGAACAGGAATAGGCAAAGAGACCAGGTGAGCTGTTAAAATAGTTCAGGCAGTAGGACTTAAATTCAGGTTGTGCACAGAAATGGGTTGGAAGGCATCAGGGCTTAGTGACTTCACAGAGGGGCGTTTTCAGGATGCGGAACCCAACACCAGGGACGAGGGAGCGGAGCGGGGGAGGTCGAAGTGGTTTGTTCAGCAGTGATTGTGCAGTGATGACAGAATGACAGGCAACAAATCAAGTGAGGTTTGTGTTTACAGGTGAACCATTTTATTTTCTGCCTAAAAATAGTCCCATGGAGAGTTCAGATCCTTTAGTTTTTAAAAGAAAGGCTGGGTAGAATTGCAGCATTAGGCATTATGACTATATGTTATCTTTTTAAGACTGTGAATAAGACCTTGATCTCCCTGTTGGTTTCATAATTTTTCCTAATGAGACTTTTTCCTATTTCTAATTACAGTGGGAAAGATACTCTGGTGAAGTGGTGGGACCTTGATACCCAGCACTGCTTCAAAACGATGGTGGGCCACCGGACGGAGGTACATGAGGCTCCCGGGAAAAGCTGGTTTTCCCTCCGGTCCTTACGCCGGCCAGTAACTGCTGTGCCAGCAACTGCAGAAGTTGGTGTGGTGGAGGGAGTGCCAGCCCTCCCAGCGATACTGGCATTGTACTAAAAATTGGCCTTGGATATGTTTTTAATCCATGAATATGCAAATTGTAGTCATTATACTAGTTACCTGAACATGGATCTGTTCAATAGAGATCACAGAATATAATACACCTTTATATCTGCTCTGTTCATACCAGGCTTCAAAAACAACAACTGGGGTACAGAAGAGAAAAAGCCAGTTTGATTCTGTATTGAGCTACAATAACATTGCTAGTTTTACTGTTTAGTTTTTGGGTATTGGAGACTGAACATGATGCAGTTGACATGAATGGAGCTCCTTTGATGTGCGAGGCAAGGAAGTGTCAGATTTACAAGCCCTCATTGGGTGGACTCTCGTTAGGATTGTTGCTGAGCAGCCATCCTCTAAACTTAAGGACAGGGACTTGCAGATAAATCTAGTTGTCACAGACAACAGTATTGCCACGGGCCATTTTTTCTTTGTCATAGTGGACTTTCTCTTAGCATATGTTGAACAAGTTGCCTTGATATTAGGCTTTGCAGAGGCCAAAGAGGTTATACACAGTGTACTAAAGCTTCACTTCACACATCCTACAGTACAAGCTGTGTTGTTTGAATCTTTTTATCCTCCACAGGTGTGGGGGTTGGTTCTGGCATCAGAAGAAAAGCGACTCCTCACAGGGGCGTCCGACAGCGAGCTGAGGGCTTGGGACATAGCCTACCTGCAGGAGGTAATGACGTTTCCGGTTGCATGCCAGGTGCCTATCTTGGTTTAGCAGGTTTAGAATGAGATTAATTGTTGAAGTGTCACAGAGCACCTCGGGTACGAAAGGAGGGCTGCTCATCAGCAACCCGCAACTTGTGAACAAATGTCCCCTCAGTCTGTGCTCTGTGGCCCTCAGTGTGTGGGCTCAGAAGGGCGGCTTAGGCTGAAACTCCTGGTGACGCTAATGTTCTAGTTCGTGGGATCCTTAGCCTTGTGTCCCTGGACCTTTGGGTATCCGTGGTGGACTTCAGATATTTATGACCCTTTCCTCTCAAACAAAAATATGTAAAATGTGTGTGTGTTTCTAAATGTGTATATTCTGAGAAGATGTCCAACTTTTCCTCACATCTGCAAAGATTTTGTGAGGAGGAAAAGTTAGGTACCTTAGCGTTAGCTGGAGTTAGGTACATGGCATGTCAGTAGCCATTCCAAAAGCTTCTTCATTAGCAGGCTTGTCTCTTCTCTACTTAAGGAGAAAATGTAACCTCTGTTGCAATGCCTTTGAAATTCTTAATGCCAGTTAAAATCTTTTCCTCTAGAATATGGTAGATCTTTGGCCTAAGAAGCTTTTGAAGTTAATAAAGAGTCAATCATCATTTTGTCTCCTTGCCACTAAACAAAATTCCTTATAAACTCTGGAAAGTTACTAGAGATAACAGAGAGAACAGTGTTTGGTTTGCATTTGTTAGTTTCTAATATGTTCTGATAAATGTTCTGTTGAGGAGATTTGATCAGAGACATCACTAAGTGGAAGTTGTTAGTGGCCAGCAGGACAGATTTCTAAGTCATTAGGGTTACAAGTCACCTCCTGGAACACATTACTTCAGATGTTCCCATTTTTATAAAACAGGTCGAAGATCTGGAAGGACCAGAGCCCAAGAAAATCAAAGGGTCTTCTCCGGAAATACAGGGAGTGCAGGAAGCAGAGGATGGCACCCTGGAGACGGATGAAGCTCCCGAGGACGTAATTCCTTTTTGGTTCAGCTTTTCTTTAATTGAGCTGTTGGGAAGGTGGGAACGGTGAAAATTGAAACTAAATTTGTAATTCTCGTCATTCTTGTAGAGAATATGTGTCATTTGTGTTTCTTGGAACGGCTTCTTTTCAGAGGTTCTGCAGAATTTCCATTAACCTGCATCTGTTGCTTCTTCTGTAGCGCATCCTTACGTGCAGAAAAGTTGGTTCCATAATGCGGGAAGGAAGGGACAGAGTCGTCAACCTTGCAACCGACAGGACAGGCAGGATTCTTGCTTGCCACGTGAGTACCAGTCATAGGAGAAAATACCAGGGACTAGGCCGTCTCCTTCAGAGACTCGTTCTTTCACATGCAGTGTGTTACGTCATTACACGATCCTGTGTGGACCTATAATCCCTAGCTTCTAAACTGTTACTGTTCTTATTACAACCATTTATTAAATACTTGCTTCTCTATGCAGCTTAAAAGCGTTAACTCTTACTTAGTCTTAAGAGCAGAGCTATGAGAAGGAGGTGGTGTTCGCTCCCTTTACAGATGGGACAGTAAACACAGAGAGACTAAGTGGTCCAACGTGCTGCTGTTAGTAAGGGAAGAAGATGATACATTATAGTTTGGTTCTTACTGAGAAAAAGCTAAATTACAAATTGCCCATCCTGGACTCACATCAGCCTTTCATCTTTGCAGGGAACTGATTCTGTTCTAGAAGTGTTCTGTATTCTTTCCAAAGAGGAGATTCAGAAGAAAATGGATAAGAAGATGAAGAAGGCTCGAAAGAAAGCCAAGTTTGTTTACTTAATATTTACTAACAAAATATCCTGGGTGGGCCTCATGGTGTTCAGAAAAACTGGGTTTTTTAAGGAAATATTTACAGTGTTACCAATTACCGTTAAAAGCTAGAGATTTTGTGACATGCTGGTAGTCCAGGTTTTAAATTTTTGCTCTTTGGTACAGCTTCGTAACTAGTGCATTCCTGGGTGTTGAACTTGGAGCCATACAGAGCTAGATTTTTAAAATAGCTTCTAAATGCTTTAATTCTCAGAGGCTAGGCACGTGTCTGCAGTGACATCAGTCTGTCCTAATGGTAACTCTCGGGACTGTGAGAAGAAAGAAAGGACAGTTCCCTAAGTGAAGTTTGGAGGCAGTATAACCCTGAAATAGGTTATTGTCGCCATAAAAATTGAAATTAGTTCCTCAGTGGCTGAAATTTACCAAGTCTCAAAGAAATAAAAAGACATCTGACTTGTCAGCTCTTTTGAGATCTCTGGTTTATTTGACATGATTAAATTGGTAAATTCAGGTTAATGGATTTTCTAAAAAGTCTAAAGTTAGAAAAAATTTACCAGAAATAGTTCTGTGGAATAATTCAAAGCAAAGACTTGTCCCAGGAAATTGTATGGACTGTTGAATTCAGGATCCATTTTTTGAGACTATCTATTAAATGGAATAATACCTTATGTTTATAACATTAAAGTTCACAAAGCGTTTCATGTATACTTCATGTTGAATTGTCAGGGTAATCCTGTGTGGTTAAGTGACTCTTCCGAGATTACACAAATTATTGGTCTCAGAACCAGAACTTGACTCAAGTAATAGCAAAGCTTCTTCCTGAAAAGTGATAGCATGATCGTCTTCTTTTCCCTCTAGGTTAAATTCTTGCAAAGAGGAGGAAGGAGACCTTGAAGTAAGTGTTCAAATGACTCTACAAGATGAAATCCAACGGGTGACCAATATCAAAGCTTCTGCCAAAATCAAGTGAGTAAAAATGTAGCATGTGAAGTGTCTGAGGGTTCTGGAGTATCGTAGAAGAGGAAGCTTTACGCAGGCTGTAAGGGCGTTGTCATGCTCTTCGTAAGCAGTCTATGCGAATTACATACTGAGTTGGCCAAAATCTATTTAGTTTCTTCCATAGACTCAAAAAACCACATTTTTCATTTTCACCAATAACTGTTGATGTGGATATTTTGAGTATGTTGGCTGTCTCCCAGAGCATGGTGTAAGTAATGTTACTGTTCTCAAGTCATGTCCCGATTTGGTCACTGTCAACTTCAGCTGGTCTGCCTGACCATGGAACTTTGGCCAGCGAGAAATTTCCCGCACTAAACTTCGCAAACCACTTTTGACACATTCAGTCAGTCTCAGCACCTTCTCCATATATTGCATAAATCGGGTTTTCTGTTTCAATCACAGTTTTACCCTACTTGAAAAATAAACCATAACAGGGTGACAATGTTGTGTACTTTCTTCCATCTTTTCTTCCATCTGTGTATTAAAGCGACTAATACACAAAAATTCACCAATTGTGTGTTTTTTTAAATGCACACTGATTTGACAACTAGCACAATACAATCTAACAATTGTTTTGAACGAAGCTAAAGACAGTACTAGAGCCACCTAAATGGAGGAAAAAACCAAGTGAACTTTTTGGCAAACTCAACACGTGCAGACTGGGCATGGGATTTCCAATGTCAGGGCTCCAGCTGCTCACACCATGACCCACCTGCTCATCACCTCATCGTATTTGTTTATTATCACAACCTTTCATCTGTTAGTTGATATTGTTTTCTGCCAATTGAAAAGAAAAATGTTATACCTCATATTCCTAAAGGATTTAAGGTCTTTTATGAAAGGTACACAAGAACAAGATGTGTACCAGCGCCAGTATCTAGAGTTTTTCAACTGAAAAGCCTTCATTTAATTGTTCTCCAATACTCAGAGCCCTCTTGCATGTAAAATCCTTTAGACTTGTTCAAAAATCATATAGATTGGGGACGTTACAAAGCCTTTAACCTTGTGAGCTAAGGTGGTAGCTGAGACATTAATGAATCTTTTCTCATGCAGATCCTTCGACCTGATCCTTTCTCCTCAAGGGGAGTTAAAGGCCGTCTTCCTGTTACAGAACAACTTGGTGGAGTTATACTCACTGAATCTGTCAGCGCCTGCCCCTCAGCCCGTGAGGACAAGCAGGATAACCCTCGGGGGTCATCGTAGTGACGTGCGGACTTTGTCATTCAGCTCAGACAACATCGCTGTACTGTCTGCAGCAGCTGACTCCATTAAGGTTTGGAACAGGTTTGTGAAATGACACTTCCTACAGTTTTATCCAACAGTATTTTCTTCCCTTTGACTTAGGTTTTAATACTCTTCATGGGCGGTTATTAGTTTCTGAAGTCCTTAAATACAGTTTTCTCAGAATGTATCTTCAGTGCATTTTGAGCAGAGGCCTGTAGAGTTTGGAGTAGGAAAAGTTGCCTTTTGGTTTCATATCAAAAAATTCAGACTTGTTCCATGCCTGAAGCTTCTATTACAGCTTTACTTGGCTGGAGGAAAACTAGCATATAGCCTACTGGTTAAATTCAAGGAGGCTCTTGATGATGTCCAGTGATTTCACTCTAATTCTTCAGTTCGTACTTGGCTCAGTGAGTTTCACACCCTTTTCTCAAGGACTTGGAAGCTGATAGCCTTGCTTCCTGCTTCACTGGAAAAAAGGAATCATCTAGAAAATGTTCATCTGTTCCTGCTGCCTCTTCCAGCTTAGCTGCATCTATATCCACATAGTCCGTCTTCCTCATAGTACTGTGTTGGAGCTCCTAACAAAATCAGTCGTTTGTGCGTGAGGCTCTTCGGCATCTCCCCTTCTAGCAGGCGCCTCCTCCTGCGTCAAGTTTTCCCCGTCTGTCGCCATTCCATCAGCGGACACATAGGCTGCAATTCCTCCCGTGTTAAGGGGAACGGCAACCCTGTCTCATCCTCATCTGTCCCCACAGTGAGCTCCCAGCCTCTGATCTCTTCTCCATTCTGACTTCATCCGTCTCCATCAGGCTTTTAGTCTCGCTTGGACGAGGACGGCTCTGGTCACCTCATTGGACTTGTTTCCAAACCCAGTGACCTGTAAGCTGCATTTGACACACTCCTTGAACTGATCACTTTCTCCTCTTTAAAACACTTTCTTTGACTTTCATTGCCTCCTCTTTTGGCTGTTTTTTCCCCAATCTTTAGTAGATCCTTCTTACCTTTAGCGTAAGAAGGGTCCACTTACACCTTTACCTGCTGTGTCACCACTCAGCCAGAAAGTGGAGACAGGTTGGGTTATAATTGTACTTTTGTTAATATCAGAGGCTAGCAGTCTGAGGTGGAGGGGTAAAAACCCTAACATCCACTTTCCCTTGAGTTTTCAGAAGCAAGTTTATACTGGGGAACATGGGAATCTGGAAGAGGGAAATTCCTAGGGGGAGTGCAGACTTGCTGTTGCTTTTGGGAGGAAGGCCCCTTCTTCCCTTGCATTAGTGATTCTCTCCACGACACCTGTGGTCTGGTCTGCGGCCAGGGAGGGTACACTTCTCTGATTAGGGAGGAGAGGTAGGAACTGAACTCTCAAGTGTCCTTGGTAGGGCAGAGAAGGTCTCACAACTCACCAGCTGGCTGTAAGTTGCACTAGTTTTGGCCTTGGTTACTTTGTCTCAGTTTCCCTACTCCATCCACTCTGTAGGGAATTTTCACAGCTTCCTATTCTATCTCATCAGCACATAATCAGTTCCTTCCCATTGTTGTGGCCCAGTCCATGTAGCCATTCTTGATTCTCTCTCATGTCGCATATCCAATTCATGAGCAAATCCTTCCTGCTCACTTTCAAATCTAGTCAGGAACGCAGCCACATCTTACCCCCTGCTCTCCCAGCACCCAATTCAGGAACATCCTCTGGATTGTTGTGATGGCTTCCTGATGGGTCCCTCTGTCATCTGTTCTGATCACAGCAGCCAGGCAGTCTTTTTAAGGTGGAAGTCATACCACTTCCAGTATCTCCATCTCACGCCAACAAAAAGCTGAAGTCCGTCCAGACCTTTTCTCTCATCGCTGCCCCTTCTGTTCCAGTGGAGCTGCACAGGCCTGCTTGTCATCCCTCCCACACAGGAACCAGCCTGCATCATGGCTTTTGTGCTCCCTGTCCTTTCTGCCTGGAACTGTTTTCCCCTGTTCAGCCACAGGCTTTCCCCGTCTTATCACAGGGCAGTCGTTACCCTGCCCCACCCCGACCCCGCCTCCCCTCCCATTGAGTTTCTCCTTAGCGCCTGCCACCACCTGATGCATCAACACTTACCTGTCTCATTCCTGAGAAGGTTAAGCTTTACAAGGCTTGGGCGCTCAATAAATGATGAATGAAATAGTATTTGATATATGTCGAGTAGATGAATTTTACAGTCCAATGAAATGAACGTGTAGGGATATATGCTAATAAGTGATTTGACTTACAGTCCTCTGGGCTCACTTACTCCCGGGCAGTGGCAGTTCACCTTCTCTTGAGCCTCCGATGCTTTTCTCTGCTGCTTTTGCTTAATCTCTGCTCCCTGGGGTTAGGAGGCCCTGCGGTGGACACGTTAGGCACCTCTTAACGCTTTCTCCCTTGACTGCAGCTGGGGCTGAATGTAGGTTGGTCACTACTTGCGGTCAAGTGTGTGCTGAACGCACACCCTGACCTTGGGGGGCGGGTTGGAGGGGTTCTCTGAACATACTTATGTTTATTCTTTCTTCCTCACAGGGCCACACTGCAGTGTATCCGCACAATGACCTGTGACTATGCGCTCTGCTCGTTCTTTGTGCCTGGTGACAGGCAGGTGGTCATAGGGACAAAGGTGAGCCGAGATTTTTGCTTGGATTTGGCATCTCTTTTACTCAATGTTTTTAGAGATGGTTGAGAAATCTGGTTTATTTTTTACCTTATTGGAAAAATATTAGCATTGGATAATATGATATGTTTCTGTTCCCTTTTTAAGCATGTTTTTTAGATTTTTTTAAAAATTGTTTTTAAGACAAAGGCATGACCCTGAGATAACTGTCATGAACATGTCAGTGATCAGCCTTTGATGTGTCTTTTGGCCAGGTTGGGGGAGAGGGGGTTGTAATTGTGTTTTGAGAAGAGGAATGATAAGATGCACTAAGTACCTAGATTCACGATTGGTGGATAGAAGCATTCGGTAAAAGAAAGGACCAAGCGCTCGTTCCCAGCTGCTGGTCAGACTGGGAGATGGGCGCGTGGGAATGAGCAGGCATCGTGTAGGGGTCAGAATCTCCCCCTTACAAAATAGGCCGTTTGGAGCGAGTCGTAACTTACTGTGTCTCCTTATCCCTATAATGGGGTAATGACACTTGCTTTAGGCACTGTTTTCACACCAGCTGAGCCTGGGTGTGAATCCTAGTCCTTCTACTCCCTGGCTGTCACACCTTTGGGCAAGTTACTGAACCCTTAAAGCTTGGTTTTCTCATATAAAATTATGTGAATTATCTGCCTCCCAGTATGCCAAACACTTGGCACAGAGGCTAATGCATAGTAATTGCTTAGTAAGAGCTTGTACCTGAAGTGGCAGTGATGAATAGGAGAATGAAATGGGGTAAGGTCTGTGGAGTGTTTTGAAAAGTCCTTTGCAAATATTTGTCATTTTTATCTCCATAATCCGATACCATGTGAGCATGATAATGTTATTAGAAAGCCCCGTGTGTCACAGTGGATGGCTTTTGCCCAGCCCAAAGCAAACAATAACAGGAGAGATCCTAGCATCAATGTCAGGGAAAGAACATTCAATTGAAAGTGTCCCTTATTTTTCGTTCATTCTCCCAGCAAATACTCATCTGCTCTTTGCTGTTGGGAGACCATTTCTTTGAAGACCACCTGTAAGGTGAAAATACGTACGGCCCCTAGCCAGGCCTCTGTGCTGCACAGTGAATGTCCATTATCTCATTTAATCCCACAGCTATGTAGAGAGGTTGGTTTTTGAAGCTTAATGAAAAATAGGCCCCTGAAGATGAATTCACCAACAGTCACTGAGTTGGAAAGAGGGAACTCGGGACTCTGGTCCTGCACCTCCTCCTCTTCGCACAGGGCGCCCGGCCTCTCAGAGCCGCTGTGGCGTCGGGGCGCGTGCTGGCACTGTGACCCGGCTCTCGGAGCTCTAATCAGCAGCCCGGCCCGTCGCTTCCCCAGCTCTATGGCTTTGCTTAGGTTTGTTGCCCTCCCCGGCGTTGTTGGTGCGTTGCCACTTCTTAGTCATTGCCAGTATACGGTAAAGGAAACCAGACTAGGTGGAGAGGAGCTGGTGAAGCCAGTCACCGTGGGGTAGTGCACCGAAGACCGATTAAAGGTTGTTAGGTTTGCCGTTTGCTATCTCGTTTGCTCTGATTTGCGTGCGGCTATGGTATTTCTGTTTTGAAGCTGGGGAACCCGTGGAAACAGCGGCAGTCCAGTGCCGCAGGCTGTGCGATTCCCTAGTCACACAGTGTAGCAACCCTGCCGGGGTTCACTCAGCCCATCCCGGGGGGTTCACAGCATTCCCCGGATCGGAAGTACGGGGGTTGTGGGTGTGCCCTAGAGCTGTGCTCGCCGTGTCCCCCACAGACGGGAAAGCTGCAGCTGTACGACTTGGCCTCTGGGACGCTGCTGGAGACGGTGGATGCGCACGATGGGGCTCTGTGGTCCATGTCCCTCTCTCCAGACCAGGTAACTGAGCCACATGTGACACTCTGGACTCCAGGACTCCAGCTACACTTCCCATTTCTTCTCTCAGTCTCACCACTGCCCAACGGAGTTCTCTCAGGGCTTTGTTAAAGGAGGCCGTGTTTCATCTCACTTTAGATTCCCAGTAGGATGCCCCAGCACATCTTTAGATTCCTAGTAGGATGCCCCAGCACGTGCACGTAGTATGAACAGCTGTCATAGTGAGACAAACCCTTGTTCTCCTCTTTGGGCCGTCGTATACGTGGTACCTGGTTCCTTACTTTCATGACTTTTGCAAGTGGTTTGTGATGCTTCTTAGAGGAACTATTTCCTTGGGCAACACGCTGCAGAGTACATAGTAGACTCCTGCTCGCCTTTCAGTCCTGTCGGCTGTGACATGCGGAGCAGCGACTGCCACATTCAGCGCACTCCCCTTCAGCGGGTTGCCTGGAGGCTGCCCTGGGCCCAGCAGTGGCGCTGGACGTGTTGAGGCCTTTTCTGAAAATAACCTTTAGAGGTTGTAGTCCATTCATTCATCTGAATCTTCTCAATGGTAACCTTCATTCACTGAGAGTAGGCGTTATATTTGGAATAAAATGGAATCTGGAATTTAGAGTGGGTAATGCCATTGAGGGCAGAATGAAACAGCATTTGAAATGTAAATAGTAATAACATTTGTGCAGTGGTCTGTCTTTTCCACAATATTTTCATGTCCCTATGTTATTGTTATTTTTACAATGACTATATAAACGAGGGGGTCTTTATCACCCCTGCAACAGTAAGGACCATTGTAAGGCGGTTTCCTGGGTTCCAGATCTCCACGAGGGAGGAGACGACTGAGATGCGACTTTCTGCCTCCCCCTCCTAGATCACTTCACACGCACACTACGGTGCGCCGAGGCTGACCTGGACAACTTAGATTATCCAATCTGTGTGTTGGTCACCCGTTTTACTACTGAGTAGCAAATTCTTTATATACTATTGCTTCCTTAGATGGAGCAAAAACCCCATAGTGTTCACCGAGTTCTTCCTGATGCTGAACCAAAGTATGAGTAGAACTTTCCACTGGTTGTCATCAGCCTACATTACTGTCTGCTAGGAATTCTCAATAAGGTCTGAGGCAGCAGCTCCAAAAGAGAATGAAAGGGCTTAGAATCACATTTCTCTTCATCCTGATCCCATGCCTTTAAATACAAGTGGTCTTTTATACTATTTTGATGTATCTTATTCAAGTTCCTGTACTAAAATACTTTTAATGGAAGTGTCATTTGGTTTTTAGCGTGGCTTTGTGACAGGTGGTGCGGATAAATCTGTCAAGTTCTGGGATTTTGAATTGGTGAAAGATGAAAATAGCACCCAGAAGAGGTGAGCAGATGTTTCTTATTGGGGTGAGGGTGGGAGCCTACGTGTGCATTGACTTGTGTTTCTGGTGCGTGCCAGAGAGCTTTTTGGCATTTTGTCTGCCGTTGTAGAAGACTCATTTTTTCCTGGATAATTTCTGTGATTCTAGACTTTCCGTGAAGCAAAGCCGGACTCTGCAGCTGGATGAAGATGTCCTGTGCGTCAGGTTCGCTCCCAGCCAGAAGCTGCTGGCTGTGTCCCTGCTGGACTGCACTGTGAAAATCTTTTATGTTGACACCCTGAAGGTACGGTGGTCATGCCTGGGATGTGTGCTCTCTTCCTGGCTGACCTTGGGTGGACAGTATAAAGTATAAATACATCCCTTGACTGTGCTCAGCAGGAATATATTTCTGCAAGTTTGCATGTGATCAGACAGTGCAGGTGCACTAGGGAAGCTAGAGTTTTAAAAGAACCCTTTGATTTATAACTTCTGTGTAAAGCAAGTTATATTTCATATGTTCAGAAAAATCTGTGGATAGAAAATCCTGTCCTAGCCACTAGTTTTAAGAGCATCACTAGGTGTCCTGGCCAGTGGTTCCCCACTTGGCTGTACCTGAGGTTCATTTGAGTGCTTTCAAAATACAGGTTATTGGACCCTACTCCAGAGAGTTGGTAGGACTGGATTGAACCTGGGAACTGTGTGAAATAAGTGCCCCAGGCTCTTTTCAACAGAGATCCTGAGAACATCTCTGCCAGGTCCTGACTGAGGCAGTGGGCATCCGGGCCTCCCTGCCCACGGCCTTGTGAAGGGCATGTGGGTGCGAGTGTGAGACACAGGTGCCGCTGCCCTGGGTGGTGTGTCTTCTTTGAAAATAAACACATAAAGCAACCAGAAGAGTGTGAGCATTGTATTTTATAGTTTGGATTCACATGCAATAAAATATGCCTATGTTTTATAGATAAACATGAATTATTTATATTCTTTTTTTTAATGTTTAGTTTTTTCTCTCACTGTATGGACATAAACTGCCTGTTATATGCATGGACATCTCTTATGTAAGTAACATTTTACTCACATCTCAATAACATTTTCTTAGTTCTTGGCTTGAGATCTTCATTTTAGAGTATGTATTTTTTCATTCTGTTGTATTTCTTCTTCTGCTCCTTTAATGCTTTCAGAATACTTTCACAAATATCTAAATTAATCCTCATAACAAGCTTCTTGTTGTGAATTCCCCAAATAATATGTCTAAAGTACTGTAATTGATAGAGTACCCTAAAATACAAAGCTTTTAAAAAGGCAGCCCCCTTTGCTTTGAAAGGTGGTGAGAAAGCTTTGTATTTGGCCCTCTACAGTATTTCTTACTATGTAAACTTTCAGTCTCTTGACCAAAATAATTTTTGACATGTCTAGTTATGATTGGGGATGGCAGTATATACTTCAAAGATCTAGCTGTCTGTATCAATGCATTAACAGTAAGTTGGTGTTAAAAAATATTTTCAGTTTTCCTATTATGTTCACAAGCATTTGAATTAGGCATTGAAATAGGAACAAGAAGAGAAGTAGTGATGGGTTGAAAGGCTAGGCCCTAATATTCTAGGAGGTTCTTTCCCTCCCTTTCCCTCTTCCTTTCTCCCTCCAAGTCCTATGGCCGATCGGAGATTCTTTTCCTGCCTCCTTAGCAAAGAGACACGCTCAGGTAAGGCGCGCTCTGCCCTGCAGCAGCGCAGAGCCAGTGAAGCTTCTTGCTTTCTCACAGCTTTTAAGCTGATCTGCAGATAAAAGCAAAGAACTATGTGATCTTCGTAGGGAAATGAAATTACTTTCCTGGCACTGATTTTAATATTTTGGACAGAAATGGGTTAAATGTTTTGTCTAGCTTTTGCCTACTTTAGAGAGTTTTGAATAATCAAGTAAAGAGATGGGTGCCTGTTTACCTCATAGGATGGAGCACTAATTGCGACCGGCTCTGCCGACAGGAACGTGAAAATCTGGGGCTTGGACTTTGGGGACTGCCACAAGTCTCTCTTTGCCCACGATGACAGGTGCGTGCGGTCTTTCCAGACCTCCCTTTGAGTCACCCGCATCTTTTCCCTTGAGTACCTGGGTGTGTGTTCGTAGGCAGTCAGATATCTTTCAAATCTAACGTATACAGAAGACACTCTAGAACTAGCTTCTACAAAGCTGTTTGTGTGTATAAGACTTCCATGTAACTTCACACGCACACGACAGTGCGACATAGTACGTAACTGGATGACATTTGTATACTTCTCTCACTTTTCAGTGTGATGTACCTGCAGTTTGTACCCAAGTCTCACCTCTTCTTCACCTCTGGGAAAGACCGTAAGATTAAGCAGTGGGACGCAGACCGATTCGAGCACATCCAAACCCTGGAGGTAACTTCTTACCTGTTTTGCATGCTGGGTACTCAGAGCTGCCTTCAGGGTGAACTGGCGGTCTTTGCTCACAGACGCGGCTGCAGTCTGGGACCGACCCCTGACTCAGAGCCTTGATGTTTGTTTCTCTTAAGGGCCACCACGGGGAAGTATGGTGCTTGGCTGTAAGCCCCAGTGGGGACTACGTCGTGTCAGCATCCCATGACAAGTCTCTGAGACTCTGGGAGAGAACAAGGGAGCCTCTCATTCTTGAGGAAGAGAGGGAGATGGTAAGGACTGTGGGCCTGGTTTCCGATATGCTGGGTGGGGCCTGCACACTGTCCCAGCCGAAGTTCTCCGTCCAGTGGTGTCACTCCTCAGGGAGTGCCAAGTCCAAGGAAAGAGCCTAGAGACGCTTCCAGTAATGCCGCCTCCGCAGCCGCCACGCAGAGACGGTGCCACAGGGGCTCAGGCCTCCCCTTCTCCTTTCACTTCACAGACAGACCGCGTTTTTCCTTTCAAATTAATTTTTGCCTGAACCACGTTTTTTTCTTTCAAATTAATTTTTGCCTGAGCCATGTTTTTTTCTTTAAAATTAATTCCTGTCTCTTGGCAGCAAAGAGAAGCAGAATATGAGGAGAGCGTGGCCAAAGAAGACCAGCCAGCAGTAAGTAAATCTTTTTGGATCCTGGGATTGAGCTCTGCAACTTTCTTACTGGAATTTACCACAATTTTTAAAAAGTCTGGTGGGATTGAATTGGGCCAGGTTCTGAAGTCATTGCCAGCTATTATGGGAAGGGATCTGAGCAGTCTTTCTACTCAACTATTTTCTAGGGATTTTTTTCTTTTTCTTTTTAAAGAAGACTTGAGGGACTTCTTTCACTGTAGAATGAAAATAAAAATCAGAAAAATAATTGAGAAATTAGGTGTTATTTTTAAACATTTGTAAAGGAGGATATTCTTATAATAACCATAAAACACCATGGTCTCTGGCACTTAAGAAATCCTCAATGAATGGTGGTAACACAGTGTAAGAGAATAGTGCCTGTTCTTTTGTGAATGAGATTAATTTATTGTCTCTTTAATGCTTATCAGCAACATCATTTAAGGATCTCTGTTTCTGGCAGGTTCCGGGGGAGACTCAAGGAGAAAATTACTTTACTGGAAAGAAAACTATTGAAACAGTCAAAGCAGTAAGTTGAGTTTTTTCCCATAGGATCCAAACTTTGTAGTAAAAGCCTTTGTCAACCAAATGCCAAATGATCCTTTTTGGCACAATGTTGATTGAATTTATAAATGGGAATCAAGACCTGTTTCCCTTCTGTAACCAAGGAGGTGCTGGGGCTGCATTTGTTTGATCAGTGCGTGGTTTCTTTGGGTGTGGGGCTACATGCCTGACTGGAAGTGAACTTGCAGCTTTGGTGGATCAGGATGAAGCTCTAAGCAACTGAGCTACCGGCCAGGGTGTGGCTTCTGGAAAGAAAAGCTGAATTTCCTGAAAGGAGCACCTTTCAGATGTTCCTGGGAGCTGCCCTCCTGAAGGTGTTCACATCCCTTCTTACCTGAATCCAGAATGCTTAGTCTCCTTCCTGAAAAGTAAAAATGAAAAGAAAAACCAGAAGACCTTACGTGGCACTCTTGGCATATCTTTATTAAACTGGGTCAAGCTAGTTGCCAATTTGCTAATTAGACCTTCCGGGTGAGGTGTTCTGGGTCAAAGGCGCACGTTGTGGTGACTTCTGTCCTTTGCCGTCGTCATGTAGGCGGAGAGGATCATGGAGGCTATTGAACTCTACCGCGAAGAAACTGCAAAAATGAAGGAACACAGAGCCATTTGTAAAGCTGCAGGCAAAGAGGTAAGGCACCCAGTAAGGTGTGCTCTGGGAGGCATCGATCAATAGAAAATTGCTGGGACGAAACCATCATTTCAGGATTCCTACCTCAGACCAGATAGTGGAGGAAACGGAATAGAATTCTTTCTAATTCAGACATTAAGGAAGGAATTGAATGGGAGAACAGAGCTTGGTCTTAATAAAAAGTGAAGGACAGGAAAGTGTGACTGGGGTGAGTGTTCACAGCAGGGGAGGCAGGGGAAGCTCCGCAGGAAACCTGCTGCCCTGCTGCGTTCGTGAGCACCGTGGAAACGAAAAGGCCTGACGATTCTTTCCAACTTGTTTCAGTTCGGGGATTAGTCTTTTTCTTTTCAAAATGTAAATTACTATCGCCCTCCTTGTGACAAGCTCTAGCCAAACCTCATTTCCTAATCTGGATTTAATCATTTCTTCATAGGTTCCCCTCCCCACCAACCCCATCCTGGTGGCTTACGGCAATATCTCCGTGAGTAGCAAGTCCAACCGGTTCCCCTGGGCTATTCAGGGGTTACTCTTAGGGGTAAGAGAGGAGGTCATACTTTCTTGATAAAAACCCCTTTTAAGGGGTGATATCCTCTAGAGTATTTTAAATTTCAAAAGGACCATTGAAGTGTAACTTCCAGGTCATCTTTTTGTTGGACCAGACTGGCGTTCTTCTGTTTTCTAGTGCTTATTCATGTTCAGTGTGCCAGAGTCCTCTGAACAGGCTGTTATCTCAGGAAACTTGGGTATTGAGGGTTTGGGGTTTGGGTGGAAAAGTTAACATAATCAGTCAGGTGAAGGACATGGTACCATCCACAATCTCCAGTTCCTTAGTATTCCACTCTCATGTCTCACTCACCCCAGTACTCACGTGACTCGGGGTATCTCCGTGTTCTAGCTAGGGAACTGCCTGACTAATACACAGAAGGCAGCCTAGTTGGCAAGTGGCAGAGGTGGATGTGGACCCAGAATCTGAGGTCTGTGTATGTCTTGCCATTTTAGAACCTTCTCATACGAGAGGGAGGGATCCTGGTTTTTAGAAGATGGAAATTAAGAGAGTTCAGTAGAAACCAGTCAAAAGTGTCACTAATGCTATTGATCTTCCTTTATAGCCTTCAGCTTACGTATTAGAGATTTTTAAAGGAATCAGGTCCAGGTGAGTTTCAGTGCACACTTACTGTCATTTATAAGCCAACATTTATTGAGTGCATATCTAAACATGAGAGAAGTAGAAATTATAATGGATGGTTATCATCCTTAATAGTTTTAACTGTCAAAATTTTGATAGAAAATAAGTCACCATAATGTTCTTTTTGAAGTAGAGCTAGGCGGCTCTGCTTTAAAGGATGAATGAAGGGCAGTGCAACTTTATATTGTAGATAATAAATCATTGATAATTCAGTCAGAAATGCCAACAGTTACCAGTTTTCTAAGTACACTTCCTTGGGCTTATTTTCTATGCACAGACACAACTGAAATCATCTTGTACAAGTATACAACTTTTTATCCTGTTGTTTCTCACAGAATATTTCTTGGGCATTTGCTGATACTGTTCTTGCAAAAACCATCATTGAATTAATTCATAATATTTCGTTGTACAAATAATTACTATTGGATGTTGCTTTTTTTTTGCTATTATTAGTATTGCTTTAGTGAACACCTTTACACAGAAGTCTGTCATTATTGTTTTTCTTAAGATGAGAGTTCTAGCAGTATAATGACTGATGAATAGGCATAAATTAGCTTTTTAAAGATTTAAATTGCTAAATTACTTTCCAGAGTGTTCATACTGATTTTCATCAGGGTTTTAAAAATTCCTTGTCAGTTTGAGAGGCAAAAGGTTGTCTTGTATTAGCATTTCTTTTACTGATGAAATTTAAATTTTATCATATTTGTTAGCTATTTGTTTTTTCCTGTTAACTTTCTTTTCCTTTGTTGTGCTTTAGTAGTTTCTTTTACTGGTATTTAAGAATTTAAAATATCTTTTGTCATCTGTTTTTTGGGATAGTATTTTTATTTGTGATTAACCTTTTGACTTTTTTTGTGAGTTGACCTACAATATCTAAATATATCCTTTACAAGTAATAAACAGGACCTATCTGAATGATGATGAACCTGCAGTAGGGAGTATACGAAAGGACATTTAGATTCATGGAGGTACAGTGCATTCCTAGATTGGAAAATTCTGTGTTTTAAAGATTTAGTTTTTCTTAAACTAACTTACAGGTTTGTGATTTAAATGGAAACCCTTTGGCAAATGATGAAATGATATTAGAACTAGTTCAAGAAAAGTAAAACCAAAACTAGAACAAAAGGGAGCTATTCTCCTAGGTATAAACACACACAACCCCCCCTACCCCCTATAAACTAGCAATACTAGAATAGTACAAGATTGTTATCAGAGTCAATTAATTATCAAACAGACTAAAAAGCTCTGAAACAGACTATGGTATATAGGTAGACAGACTCAGTAAATGGTAGGAGAAATGACATGTAAGGATGAAATCTCAAACAGAAGGCTTTGGAGAAATTGGTTACCTGGAAGAACAAACGTTTGTTCCCCCACTGTGCTGTGGACCAATGCATCCAACAGATGAAAATACCCAGTGGGGGGGAAAATCATTGAGAAGAGAACCATCCAGAAATAGATGAATGTTTAATTTAATCCTGAATGGTAAGATGTATTACATAGCAGCTGTAGGAAGAAAGAGGAGAGATTTGAATGTGGCATTTGTAACGTGTTTGTTTTCTTCCTCAGTGAGCTGGAAGAGGCTCTGCTGGTGCTGCCTTTCTCCTATGTGCCGGATATCCTGAAACTCTTCAACCAGCTGCTCCAGCTGGGCTCGGACGTTGAACTTCTATGCAGGTGCCTCTTCTTTCTTCTCAGGTAATTTCCTTTCCCAAACTAGACCACGTCTGCTCAGCAGAGCTGCTCCAGGAGGACCTTGACAGAAGCTGTCACTGCTGTGGGACAGCGAAGTCTAGGTGCCCTGGCTGGGTGGCCCAGTTGGTTGAAGTGTCATCCCATATGCCAAAAGGTTACGGGTTCAATCCCCAGTCAGGGCACGTATTGGAGGCAACTAATCAATGTTTCTCACTCATGTTGACGGATGTCTGTCTCTTTCCCTTCCTCTCCCTCTAAAGTCAGTAAAACATGCCTTCGAGTGAGGATTTTAAAAAAAAGTCCCATGTTTTGGTTTCAGAGACTTAAAGAATTTCAGTGCTACCTGTCATAGTTCTTTCTTATCCTTTGGAATCCTTCTTGCCTTTATGACAAGTGATAGGAGGCAACATTCCACTGCTCAGGAGCCTTCTCAGTCCCCAGGCTGCCGTGTGACGGAGTGGCTTTGACTCTGGTCAGTGTGCCCAGCCCATCACTGAATGGCCGGCTTGCCTCATTTGTTGATTCTTGGTAGTGGTTTAGTTTCAGCTACTGGTTGGTTTTGTCTTCCCCATAGCCTCATAGCCCTTTCAGGAATAGTGGGTTTATTTTCCAGGTCTTTGTGTGTGCAAATGTGAAAGAAGGACATATATAGAAAGAACTAAATTGGACAAGATATTCTGAAAGAAAAAGAATTCTTGTTCATATGTAGTGGGAAAAAATATATTTATAAAGGCTTAACAAAATATTGTTACCTCCCACTCTGCCCCTCAGTCTCAGGCTGTAACAGAGAACAGAAATAAGACAAATATTGAACATTCCTTAAAATGTTGAGGACAAAATAAAAACTGGTTGGCCGATATCAAGTAACTAAAAGTAATAAGAATAACAGATATATATTTAGTGAAGTTGATGAATTGGCTTGTTTTCATGATTCTTAACCCTCCGTTCCTTTTTATTTTATCCAGATATTAGCGAAAGAAAAACAATAGAGTATTCGGTTGCCATATTTAGAATTTGTAGCAAGTTATGAAGACTCAACAGTATCATTACTAATGTCGTGTGGCTGTGGTAGCAGGGTCACTATTCTGAGAGCATCACCATGAATACCGGAGTGTCAGTGGGTTGTGGGCAGGCACTGCCTAACGGCACACATGGCAGGTCCCAGTCAAAGGTGAGGCTGAAAGAGCATGAGTTTTCCAAGGGCATCTGGTGCTGGGTCAGTGTGCGATGGGGATACGGTCTAGGATAGTACCATTTAAATTGTCATCACGTGGAACTGAATAGTAGGGAAGAAATGGCTTTAGCTGTTTTTGTTAAAGCCTTTCTAGATTCCCATGATAGGAGAAATAAATGTTTTGTCTTTTTACTTTGATATTGTGTCTGTTTGCTGTTTCTAAAAAGGGTAAGTAGAGCCAGCCCACTCCACCTCTTGTAACGTGGCGGTTTTGTTTTTCTGTAAGGATTCACTTTGGGCAGATCACTAGCAACCAGATGCTTGTACCCGTGATTGAAAAGTTAAAGGAAACGACTATTTCAAAAGTCAGCCAAGTCCGGGTGAGTGTGTGTGGAGAGCGGCTCCGGCAAGGGGAAAACCCCGGTGCGCATGTGACTTAAGGCAGAAGGAGCACAGTGAGTGTGCCTGGTCCTGGGGGGGGCTGGCCAGACATAGTCTTGAGGTTACGTTGTCATTGGAGCTGGAAGGAACAGGAACACAGCAAGACCAAAGGCAGGGCAGGATGGGGAACAGCACCTGAAGCTTTGGTCCCCTCACTCACACAGGCTGTGCTAACTGAGTGGAAGTGAGAGTTGGTTTCATCTTTCTTGTAACCCTCCCAGGATGTTATCGGCTTCAACATGGCAGGGCTGGAGTACCTCAAACGGGAATGCGAGGCAAAAAGTGAAGTTATGTTCTTTGCTGATGCTACCAGCCACTTGGAAGAGAAGAAGAGGAAGCGGAAAAAGAGGGAGAAGCTCATTTTAACACTGACTTAGAACTGAAATGTGGTGCCTGTTTTTATCTCCTCTTTTAAAGGACTTCAGACTAAGGGGCAGTAGGATCCAGCGTCGACTTAAAGGAACCCACGTCATAGCTGTTGTGCGGCCAGCGCTCTCAGGAGCCGGTCCCAGCTTCCCTGCGGGACTCCAGCATGGCCATGGGCCCCGTTTCTTGGACCTGACCCACGATTATAAAATCTTCTGTGTCCTCGGAGGTTGAGCCTTTCAGTTCCTGTTACATTCTAGCAGGGACCAAAGAAACTAATTTTTTTTTTTTTAATTTTGTTGTTGTTGTATTACATCCATCCCCTTTTTGCTCCCCTGTCCCCCTCCCCAAGAAATGAATTTTTTTAACTAGGCATGTTTTTCACTTGAGTTGAAGTTAACATTTCAGAAGTGTATCTTTCATGAATCTTTTGTGACAGAAGATTTGTTGATTTATCACTGTTCTCCTGAGACAGTCAGCAAATGTCCTCTGCCTGTTGTTTCTCATTAAAGTGACTGAGCTGAGGAGCTTCTGGGTGTTCGGTGCTCTAGGCACGCAGTGTGTCTGCGTGGGAGGCTGGGAATGCTTTAGGCAAAGAGACTGACAGGTGCCTTTGAGCCTGGGCTTTTCTCTGTGGGAAGTTTTAAACTTACTAGTTGAACCTCCTTGTTACAGCTCCTTCAGATTTTCTACAGCCGTGGGTCCATGTCAGTCGTTTGCATCTTTCCGTGACTTTGTCTATTTGTCTGCATCATTGAGTTGTGGCACTGCCATTTTCCTCCAGGCTCACAGCTGCGGTCCTTGTGGCTGCCCCTCTGTTCCTGAGCGTAACGCAGCCACTGGAGTGAAGTGAGGGGTGTAGTGGTGGTGGTATTTGTGGGGCAGCGTTCCTGAGGCTTCACTGCGAGGCAGGCGGGTAGTGTGGCGGATTCCGGGTGCGTTCCAGTCTGAAGCCTCAGACCTTTTCAGCTGCTGTTCCTGCCACCAGGGAGGGGCATTCATTCTTCAGTCCTTGAAAGTTATCTTAATTCTTGAGCAAACAGGCTGAATCTATGTCATGTTTGCTTCTTGGCATTGTTCATTTGAACATAAATTGTAGCATTTTCCATAAATGTTTTTGATGGTTTCCAAACCAAAATATGTTCCAGGAGGGTCCTTCTACATGTCTTTTTTTTTTTTTTTTTTTTTTTTTTTTTTT